>BQNB010146276.1:0-16599 GCA_026074375.1 Tanacetum coccineum
GATTTATATTAAAAAACCGATTTTGTACTCCTTGATGTTTCCTTTTCATATTTGATGCATTGTTCTAAATCTTAAGGGTTTAACTACAATAATGCAATAAATAAATCTCTCATATACTATCACGCTAGTACACAATTAAGTAATAAACATTTTCGAAGTAAAATTCAAAAGGTATAGAGTAAACTGGCAACTAATAACTATATAATAAATAAACCTATATAATTACTGAGCATGAATTTATATGATAAATAACTAAATCAAAAGAAAATGTGACAAGGTAATACTCACTAATTTTCTTATTTCCCTATTCCATAACAACTAGAATATATGGTTCCATTATTCCAATCGGAGGTTTCTAAAACTGATCTTAGCCAATCGTGTCCATCAGTAAGAATGTAAGATGATATAGTTGGTAAATAAATGCATTATAACTTAAAGAAAATACAGATAAACCCTAACAAATTGAAAAGGGTTAATGGCATGTAATAGCAACGTACTTTCCAATTTGAGCCGTTATCAGATACGAACTTTAAAAAGTATCACAATACCCATCCAACTTTCAAAATTTGTGCTATTATCATACTTTTGATGACGTGTCATGTTATAAATGGTGCCACGTGTCAGACTTTCAGGTATGCCACGTCAGTGCCACGTCATTGACACGTCATCAAAAGTATGATAATAGCACAAATTTTGAAAGTTGGATGGGTATTGTGATACTTTTTAAAGTTCGTATCTGATAACGGCTCAAATTGAAAAGTACGTTGCTATTATATGCCATTAACCCTTGTACGTGATGTATAAACTGATCGTACGTGATGTATAAACTGATCGTACGTGATGTATAATTCTTTCTTGTATCGGGCTTTAAATAAGACTTGTGTATAAATGAGTTGGGCTTCTGAAAAATGTATACATGAGTTGGGCTTTTGAAAAATCTGGTGCCTCTCCAAAATATGAGGCCCCTATGGCCCATGTTGTCCTTGTCTATCTCTAGCCTCTGGATGAAGTTGTGATGACGGTGACATTTCATGCCCACAAAAAAAAACAAAAAAAACATCACCTTTATACAAGTTCAAAAATCAAATAAAGCTATATGTGAATATATATCAATGTTTAATCATATGGAATTTTAACTTTTTAACTAATTAGATGTGATTTTAATGATAACGTTTGTCGAACCTTTTGGTGGTGGTAGCATTTTTGTATTATGTATGTTTCTTTTTTGTTGTTTAAGATTTTTGGGTACTACTGTTTGAGTGAAAAAACTCGATAGAGATGTTGTTAAACTTTTCGTAAACTGTCTGTTTTTTAACCCCTTAATTTCAAAACCAAACTTCCGGATCACTTTAGACGTTATTTGGTATTAATGATGCATTTTGAAAGATTTTATTTTTAAACTTTTTTTTCACATTTTTATATAAAAATTGTACGTCATGTGAGGCGTATAATCAATATTTCGCTCATTTAGATGTGTAATAATCGATCGGTTTTTACGTTTATTTATTAAAAGAAACAGCTACGTATTTTTTGATATTTGGTAAATAAATTTGGTTATGTAGCAAAATCGAATAAAGTAAACTGTTCATCGGTATATTTTCCCGCATTTGTGCAATTTATCAGGGGTATAATTTTCTCTTTTGGGTTGGGCTGATTTTTTGGGCTAAGCCTTGGCCCGTCGTTGAAGCAAAGATGTTTCTCCTAATATATATAGTAATAATTACTCCCTTTGTCCCAAAATAATTGTCATCTTTTGAATTTTTTGAAAAAAAAACTTCATATTTGATCTTAAAATAAATTTTTTTTATATATAATAACTTGATGAAAATTATACTAATGAAAATGCAATTAAAAACCAACTTATTATATATATTAGAAACAAAATATTTTATAACACAAATAACAAAAAAACTAGATCAAAGTTGAAAAAAAATCAAAAAAGCATAATTATTATGGGACGGAGGGATTACTAACTTCGAAAATTTCAACTAATTGAACCTCTTTGTCAATTTGTCAGGCAAAAAACTTTTAAAATACACATTGGTGACTATTTATGTGATTATGAAGTATTTTTTATAATAGTATTTTACACTTGATTAACATTGTTACCCATGAGTGTCATAATAAAAATCAATAATAGAAATCAGATGTATTACCAAGAGATAATGTAACAAAAACTATATGTGGTACTATTTAACAGACCCGTAAATATATCAAGTCAGCGGATATCATGCAAAAAAGCTTGTCAATATTATGAAAAATGATCGATACCATCTTACACATTGGCTTAAGAAATATATCTAACTCCAAAATGTGAAAACACCTCAGAACTCTGTATCATATCGAACGTATCACGAAGAACAATTGATAACGACACACACAAGAGTATTTCCTCCCTGTACACCAGAGACTATAGGCAATGGTCTATTGCCCATTATGTTTTAGATAACAATCTCTACCACACACATAAAGGTCAAAAGAATTTTGGTTCAACACCTCTTTGCATACTGTTCAAGTTGCACGATTCTTTCTTGTATTGGGCTTTAAATAAGGCTTGTGTATAAATGAGTTGGGCTTTTGAAAAATGTATACATGAGTTGGGCTTTTGAAAAATATGGTGCCTCTCTAAAATATGAGGCCCCTATGGCCCATGTTGTCCTTGTCTATCTCCAGCCTCTATATGAAGTTGTGATGACGGTGACATTTCATGCCTACAAAAAAAACAAAAAAAAAACATCACCTTTACACAAGTTTAAAAATCAAATAAAGCTATATGTTAATATATATCAATGTTTAATCAATATGGAGATTTTACTTTTAACTAATTAGAAGTGATCTTATGATGACGTTTGTCGATCCTTTGGTAGTGGTATGCATTTTGGATTATGTATGTTTTCTTTTTTGTTGTTTAAGATTTTTGGGTACTAATGTTTGAGTGAAAAAACTCGATAGCGATTTGTTTAACTTTTGTAGAACTATACGTGTTTAACCCCTTTAGTTTCAAAACAAACTTCAGGATAAACTTGAAGTTATTTGGTAGGTTAATGATGCATTTTGAAAGTTTTTATTTGTTAAACTTCAACATTTTTTTATAAAATTGTACGCATGTGAGGAGTATATCAATATTTCGCTCGTTGTGTTAATAATCCAGCATTTTCGCCGGTTTATTTTTTTGATATTTGGTAAATAAATTTGTTATGTAAAAAATCGTATATAGTAAATTATTCATGGTAGTTTTCGCAATTTGTTGCATATTTTCAGGGGGGGGTATAATTTTCTCTTTTGGGTTGGGCTGATTTTTTGGGCTAAGCCTTGGCCCGTCGTTGAAGCGAAGATGTTTCTCCTAATATATATAGTAATAATTACTCCCTTTGTCCCAAAATAATTGTCATCTTTTGAATTTTTTGAAAAAAAAAATTCAACTTTGATCTTACATAATTTTTTTTATTATATAATACTTGATGAAAATTATACTTTTGAAAATGCAATTAAAAACCAACTTATTCATATATTTTGAATCAAATATTATATAACACAAACAAAAATATCTAAGATAAAAGTTGAAAAAAACTTCAAAAAAGCATAATTATTATGGGACGGGGGGAGTACTAACTTCGAAAATTTAAACTAATTGCTTGTTTCAAGTGATGAACCTCTTTGTCAATTTGTCAGGCAAAAAACTTTTAAAATACACATTGGTGACTAGTTATGTGATTATGAAGTATTTTCGATAATAGTATTTTTACACTTGATTAACTTTTTACCCAATGAGTGTCATAATAGAAATCAGATGTATTACCAAGAGATAATGTAACAAAAACTATATGCGCTACTATTTAACAGACCCGTAAATATATCAAGTCAGCGGATATCATGCAAAAAAGCTTGTCAATATTATTAAAAATGATCGATACCATCTTACACATTGGCTTAAGAAATATATCTAACTCCAAAATGTGAAAACACTCAGATAAGATGTATCATTCGACGTATCACGAAGAACAATTGATAACACAAACACAAGAGTATTTCCCTGTAGCACCAGGAGACTATTGGCAATGTCTATTGCCATTATGTTTTAGATAACAATCTCTACCACACTCATAAAGGTCACAAGAATTCTGGTTCAACACCTCTTTGCATCTGTACAGTTGCACAATCCCTAACTAGCTGCCATATCACTAGCCGCTGTCACCTACACCACCACCTGCGCCTCTTCAACTGACCACCACCGTCAGATCCGTCCTAAAACCCTAACCACCACAGTCACCTGCCAACGCTGCCGTAGCAAACCCCTAAAAGTGAGGGATCTTAATTTTATAATTAAGTTTATATATGTGATCTCTGTTGCTATGTAGATTATAGAATTGGGTGTGTGTATAGGAATTTGTTATTAGAGAGTATAACAAATAGTGTAATTTTAGATTAGTTTGTTAATCATTTACAGAGAAATGTAAACACAGTGGTAGATTATCTTCTTTGTCAAAGAGAACCACACAAAATATTGGTTCAAGTTTGCTAAACTCACATATTTGGTCATTAAAGGCTTCATTAGTACTTACTGTTATGGTAATCATTAGAAAGAAAACATGATATATTAGATGGGGGAAACGATACCAAAGTATAAACATATGAAATTCCTAATCTTTGTTTGCTTGAATGACTATTGGCAGCTTCAAATGATGTTTTAACCACCGAGGTCCAACGTATGAAGCTTATGGTGATGGAGATAAACAGAGATGCCACTAATTTTTCACAATTATCAATGAGTCCGAATGTGTTTCAGTTACATCATGACCCGGTTACTTTTTAGCTACACTCCCTACTGAAGTGATATGAGATTAGAAGTAATTCAATTTTTTCAATTATAAATGGATGAGTATGTTGTGAAGAATCTACTGTACACCGAAAATCCAATCAAGTAAGCAATTTACTTTTAACTTTTAGTGTGTCTTTTCGTATACGTATTGTGCAATCTGATGTGGTATGAGAAAATCCTGTTCACTATGCTATATCCTACCAGAGTTGTTCACAGTAGCTTTATGTTAAGTTTCTCATATACATTTCCTAAGTCGACCCCTATTCGCCTTAGATGCCTTCGGGCTTTATCTCATATAGAAGACGCATTAAAAATGTTGTAGTTTCTTTGTTGATTACAAAGGCTCATCTCTATTCAAACCAACTTCAGTTTTCCTAACTCTTCTGGAATAGGACCAGAAAGTTGATTCCCCATGTGAATCAAGTATTCTAAATTGTTTAGGTTACCCATTGATTCTGGCATTGAACCATTGAGTCGATTACCAGCCAAATGCAGAATGGAAAGCGGTGCCAAATTTCCCAAATCTTTTAGAATGGGACCCTTTAAACTATTATATTGTAGCTCTAGTCGTTTAAGTAAACTCAATGTACCAATTTTGGCAGGGATTCATCCACTAAACTGATTCTTAGACAGAACCAAGTAAGTTAGCTTGGAAAGGCGACCAATGTTGGATGGGATGATCCCATAGAAGTAGTTGATACTAAGGTCAAAATACACAAGATTTGGAAGTGCACCGAAAGATAAAGAATGAAGTGTACATTTCCGTGATGCGATGCACGGTCGTATAGAAAAGTGGTACGACCTTGTGTGTGGCTATATAAACGACACCATTGGTAGGATTGGGTGTGTCGAGTAAAGATGATATACACCATAGGCACAGATTCTACACCTGCGCCGTGATTATTTTTTTTGATACATGTCCTGTTGTCATGTTCTTTAATAGTGAATGTCCCCCCTTTTATGAGATCATCAGCGTCTGTCAAGAGTCTGCTGATTTTTTAAAGTAAAATGTCTAGCTTTATTGTGTAACTTTTGGTGGTTGCTAGTACAAATAACAGGCAGATTTAATGCCTGCGCGTATGATTTTAAATAACCCTAAAAACACTTTTATGGTGATTATTTTATGTATAAATGTACAACTCAATGTAGACTTCTATATCCAACTCAACTCAAATGATATCAATTAGTTTGGAATATTACGAGCAGATACATTAGGAATATACACAACGATGTATGTGAGAGGCCTTGCTAGTATTTTCAGTTACTTTATGTTTATAGGTTTTCATTTATGTAAACAATGTAGATAGAAATTAATTATCTTTTGTCATGTCTATATGTTCTTTCAGATCAACAATATTTCGACTTGAAAAAGAGCAAGATAAAGCTGGAGTACTACGATTTTGAAGAAGGTGAGCTTACTAACTAGCAGTTGTTTGAATTAATGCTGATTCAGAAAATGTATTGGTGTATATATTTAGTATTCAGGGTATTGGGGTTGACCCGAATAAATTTTTGGACTCGACTAACCCGACCCGAATATGCTTAAAAAATTCAACGCGCGACCCCTATAACTCTCGTAATATGACATGTCTAATATCACTTGTGATATTTCATAAACATAGTTAATGTCTAATATCACTTGTGATATTTGTTATATGATATGTCTAATATCACTTGTGATAAATCATAACATAGTTAATGTTTAATATCACTTGTGAGATTTCAAAAACAAGATGAATCAATAAGTGTGTTTCACTCTGACAACTCAAGACTCTCATCAACACCCGATTTTTAACGCCGTAACCGTCTTTTCACAAAATATAGTCTGAACCAAAGTCACGCTGTTTTTCGTTTTCTCCAAGAAAACGCCTAACATGAAAATCGAAAGACACCAATTTAAACTTATAATATTTTATAATTACTTTAAGACCATGAATTTTTACCGCGCTGTTTTCTTACCTTGGGTTATCACAGTTGCGTGTGAGTGCTGCATCTAAGGTTGCACGATGATGGCGATGGCTTGACTTCGAATCAAGACCGATTTTCATAAATTCAATGCTCTCATGTTATTTTGTTGATGGTGAAAGCCTTAATATGTATAGCTCGGTGTTGGTTGACAAATTGATTTGGAATCTTCCTTTATGTTTTAATGGAGTGACAAATAAGAGTTCCACACACGACTTTTTTTAAAAGTAACTTACGATAGAGCAAAATATCTAGAAACGGGAATTGTGTAAGTAGTGAGTTGCCCACATGGTGACCTGACAAATAAACGTTCACAACACTTAAAATAACATACGATAGCCAAAATCTAGAAAATCGGGAATTTTGTAAGCTTAGTTGGCCCAACAGGTGACCTTGGGATCAACGAGTATGTTTTCAATTAATTGGTAAAGACTTGGTTAGTGGACTACTAGTGTATGAATTGCCATTAATTAGTAAGTGGGTAAAGTCTCTATGAGCTAGGGTTAACAAGATCTCCATTGCTTTAATCCATAAGAGAGATTATAATCAACAAATAAAGATGCTTTATGCAGATGCGTTTAATTGTGATAGAATTCTACGTGTCTAGGTCTTAGGATGAAGTACCGCCTAAGTCTTAAGAATGATATGCCGCCTCGAGATAAGAAATCATTGCACTAAATAAACAAACCAACATTCTAATCAGATTAATGATGCCTAATACTGTTTTCTTATATTTGGCTCAACCACTCTTTTATCTTCTGTCAAATTGCTTGCGTGTGTTTTAGTGTCTTGAATTGGTTTTAGTCACCACAAAACCCGTGCCAGTCTCTCAGGCTAAAAACCCCCTTATCCGTTAGATTTAGGATTAACGTAGGTTTAACATAGGTTTAACATAGACTATAACTAACTTAGATTAGAAAACCAAAATATTGATAAATTGAAAGATTGTTTCTCGCTCTTAGTGATCGACACCCTACTTACCACGAAACTCCCATCGATCGGGTACACTGCCCGTTAAAGTGCTGTTTTTGGTAAAGTAGGCAAAATATAAATTTAAAACATGAAATCATAAAATTAACACCACACAACGACACATCAGTGCTAGACGAACGTTACTTCAAATTATAAAATTACCTTATCAAATAAATTTGTTAAATTCACCCATGATTATTAAACCCGTTTTCTATTTAACTGTCATGCCGGTACGCATTGCGTGACGATTTTCGCAGAACGCGGGAAAACTTCTCGGAACATATCAAAATGACAACATAAACACTCCGACACGGGAAGATGAATCAAAAGTGATTCACTTACGAAACTCAAGACTCTCTCAACACCGGGTTTAACCGTAACCGTTCTTCATAAATTAAGTCAACCGAAGTCAACTTTTCAGCTTTCTCCTAGAAAACTGACAAAATCGAAAGACACCAATATAATTATAATATTTTATAATACTTAAGACCCATGAATTTTACCGGTTATCACAGTGCGGGAGTGCTGCACAAGGTTGCACGAGATGGCGATGGCTGACTTCGAATCACAATACATGGTTATTTTGTTGAAGTGAAAGCCATAATCTGTAAGCCGTTGTTGGTGCAACATTGATTAGGATCTCCTTTATGTTTTAATGATGACAAATAAATGTTCACAACACTTAAAATAACAAACGATAGCCAAAATCTAGAAAATCGGGAATTTTGTGAGCTTAGTTGGACCAACAAGTGACCTTGGGATCAACGAGTATGTTCTCAATTAATTGGTAAAGACTTGGTTAGTGGACTACTAGTGTATGAATTGCCATTAATCAGTAAGTGGGTAAAGTCTCTATGAGCTAGGGTTTAACAAGATCACCATTGCTTTAATCCATAAGATAGATTATAATCAGCAAATAAGGATGCTTTATGCAGATGCGTTTAATTGTGATAGAATTCTATGTGTCTAGGTCTTAGGAAGAAGTACCGCCTAAGTCTTAAGAATGATATGCCGCCTCGAGATAAGAAATCATTGCACTAAATAAACAAACCAACGTTCTAATCAGATTAATGATGGCTAATACAGTTTTCTTATATTTGGCTCAACCGCTCTTTTATCTTATGTCAATTTGCTTGCGTGTGTTTTAGTGTCTTGAATTAGTTTTAGTCACCACAAAACCCGTGCCAGTCTCTCAGGCTAAAAATCCCCTTATCCGTTAGATTTAGGATTAACATAGGTTTAACATAGACTAGAACTAACTTAGATTAGAAAACCAAAATATTAATAAATTGAAAGATTGTTTCTCGCTCTTAGTGATCGACACCCTACTTACCACGAAACTCCCGTCGATCGGGTACACTGCCTGTTAAAGTGTTATTTTTGGTAAAGTCGGCAAAATATAAATTTTAAACTTGTAATCATAAATTTAACACCACACAATGACACATCAGTGCTAGACGAATGTTACTTCAAATTATGAAATTACTTATCAAATAAATTCGTTAAATTCACCCATGATTATTAAACCTGTTTTCTATTTAACTGTCATGCCGGTACGCGTTGCATGATGATTTTCACGGAATGCGGGAAAACTTCATCAAAATGACAACATAAACACTCCGACACGGGAAGATGAATAAAAAGTTGTAACACCCCCATTTTTACAATATAGCAGCGAAAGCTAATCTGGGGTATTACTTCATGGATACAACAATCATAATCATAGAAAACAACTTTAAAAGAGACGTTGTTGAAAATTTTTAGTTATCATTCATTATAATCAGAGTTTTTACAAAATGCAGGTCCCAAAATCTAAAACATCATGTTTGAATGATAACAGTTCAGCCATCTTCGAGTCCATGCCACTCCGTGCCGCAACTTGCTCAATTACATGAGATAAACATGCTAAAAGTCAACACAAAGGTTGAGTGAAATTCATAGGTTTGAAATGTAATAGTTAAATACAAGTTATCATAATTGGAAATGTTAGTATTGCATGAATAATGTTGTGATTGCATGATATAATTATCATGAAGAATATTATTGTCTACTGGAGAATAGCGCGTAGTATCTGGAGAAACAGTTATTATCATGGCAGAACTGTATTATCACCTTAAACTTAGAATCACTTAAGAGCAGATATTGAAAGAGATGTGTTAGGAGATCGTCTTCACAAATAGTGAATATTCGGAGTGATTGTAGAGTGCGGGGATACTACCACAAATAAATATTAATGAGATATTGAGGCAAAGATACTACCAAAGAGATATTAAAGAGTTATTAGGGAGATATACCCAAATAGGATATCTTTATGTACTTAGGAATAATATATCAGGATCTCTCGCATATAGCGCTTAGATAAACATTGCATTCATGGTTTACAGCTGGATATGATAGGTTTATAAATCTGAGTGATTATGAACTCATTAAGTCTTTGAAATGTAATCACTCGCGCGCTTATGGTATATAAAAGGTTTGCTAAATAGACAGCATGTGATCCCTCTCTGCGGGTTTTAAAACATTGCTAAAGAGTCTTGGAAATGCGCGAGGCTATGAACTCACAACTGATGTGTTAGATGTAATAATTATTCTGCTCATGAAAGGTGAACGACCTTATTACAATTTCTTAACCGGGGAAGGTTGATAGTAGTAAAATGATAGTAAACAGCCCAAACGTCACAACAGCCTGCAGTAGAATATGTCAATGTCTTAGGAAGAGATGTATTAGAACTTGGTTTAATGAGTTATCTTGAGTCTTGATTGAAGAGTTGGAAAATGAGAATAGTATCAAATGTTCGAGCGCGCCCATTCATAATTCAGAAGTCTTATAGAAAAGTTTGACGGAGCTTGGGCACTTTTAAATCCGTAAAACCCAACAACTCAGTCAGAACGTAATACCAAGATGAAACTCCTTAATATGAAGCTCCCTAGTATTGTGATACGATATAATCGGTTTTAAGTGTTTTAATCAATATCTACCCACTAACGCTTGGTAAAATGTTAAGCACGCGAGAAGCGTTTAATTAAGTTTATGTCTGATAGGTTTTCGTCTCAAACTAACCTTCCTCCCTTGTGGATTTTATACTTTTTTCAGAAAATGTTAACATTTTTAGACTAGGGTTAGAAAATTGCAAATAGGTCCTTGCGGAAGTTGTAATTTGCGACGACTATGGTCCCTCTTCAAACTTTTGAAAGATATGCCTCTCGCGCAAACCTCTTGGACTTTTAAAAGTGACTAGAATAGAACCTATAGTTGTTACTGTTGATAAAATGGACATAATTCTGCCCCTTAGTATTGCTCTCGTTTCGGAAAAGTTCACGATATATACACCTCTCGCATGGATTATGCTAATTACTAAATACATGTCCAAATTGTCATGTGCAGAGGCTTAGTTTAACAGTGTATAAATAGACCTTTTATGAAGTCTTAATAGAAACTATAATAGAATGTTTTGAATGCAACACAAGTTTAAATCGCAACGATTGTGTTAAGCTAGGAAGCTAAAGGAGGTCAAATTAAGGGTTCAAAAACGTAAACTCGCACGGGGTTTTATCCGCGCGCACAAGAATTCTTCAATGAATCTTTAAAGTAGTTATTTCGCAACATTAGTTAAGCATGAAGGATAAAATTATAACAATATTTAAACATTTTAACACATTTTAGTTTTAGAGGAAAAGCGCGAGAAATTAGGGTTTCGGGTGATACGGTTTGAGTGGCTCAAATGGAAAAAGAGAGCATCCGTCTCTTGAGTTATTAGAAACTTTAACAATAGAGTCTCTATTTAGGATCATATGAAAACATTAGATGGGTGTAGTATCAGAAAACTAGAACATTCAAAACCTGGGTTGAGCTTTCATGAGAAAAATTGGTGGAAATGGTGAAAATGGGTCATTTCGGGTAGTATTTCCACTCGTACGCCTTGTATCTTGTTCCCGGGGCTTCAAATCTTCAAAGCTTCGCTTCTTAGACTTCTTTAATGATCCTAGGATCATAAGGGAGAAAAGTATTGCTGCCAAATGGGTTATAGAAAGATGAAGGTGGGTGCGAGTTTGAATGAAGCATGGAAGCCTCTATTTATAGTTGAATGAGGGTGAGGAGGTTAAGGAACTCTTGTAATCTGATCAAGGACATGTGGGAGGTCTAGTGGGTGATGTGTTGAAGCTATACCATGAGTTGTGGAGGTCTAGAGGCTAAAATGAAGGTGTGGAGGGTCTTGGAGGCTGCCGCGGCTGTTGTGGTAGAAAGAGAGGAGATGTGGCTTTGATTTTGGCCATGGGAAGGCTTAAGCAGGTGGGTAAGCTGCTTAAGAGTGTCTAGAAGCTGTTTATGGAGGTGCTTGCACATGGGTGGATGTTAAATGGGTCAATTTTGAAGGAAAATGGGTCGCGGGTCATGTAATGGTTCGGTTAGGGTTTTCTTGAGTTTTCAAGCTTGGATTTCGTGTATGCTTGATTAGGAATGTTTGGTTACTGATTATAGGACATATATTAAGGATTATAATCATGAGTTGGTAAGTTGTTTGAGTTAAAATGGGTTGAAATTGAGTAAATAAGGTCGCAGGTTCACATAGGGCTCGTTTAGGGTTTCTTTTGCTTTCTTGGCTTATAATTTGTGTATAATGGATCAAGGTTAAAAGAATATTGATCTTAGGTATTGTATAATGGATTATCAATGAGGATTGATCGTTGGTTTAAGTTAAAATGGGTTGAAATGGAAAGAAATAGTCGTGGGTTGGAATTAGGGCTCGTATAAGGCTTTTAGGGTTTTCTAGCTTTGTAATTCTTGTACATTGTCAAAGTAATGATGGATAATGATGGATAATGGTTTTTAAACTCATTTTATGAGTTTACAATGACTCTTGGTTGCTTACTTGAGAATGAAGTGGTTAGAAACGAGAAAACGGGTCGAATGATCATTTAGGGTTCATTTAGGGTTTCTCGGATTTGATTCTTGTATAAATGAAATGAGATTATGAAATAGTGATGGTATATGATTGTTATGGTTGTAAAATAAGTTATTACAACTTATTTGAGTGTTGGTTTGGGTTTATAATGGATAAAAATGAAGAAACGGGTCATGGTTTAGTATTTTGCTCGGGTTAGGGTTTCTGACTTTTGAATTAGGGTTTTAAGAGTAAAAATGTGTATGAAAGTTTATGAATAGAATAATTAGGGTTTACACATTGTATATTGAGTGTAGTAGCTTGTACACAAGTGATGGTGAAGAAATTAGAATGAAAACGGAGGTAAAACGGCTATTTTAGATGTCATGCTTAATGACTTGTACATTGAGCTTTTGAGGACTTAATCGCGCAATAAAAAAGATATGAAAAGCTTCTTGGAATAGAATGATTTAGGTTTTACACATTGTATATTGAGTGTAGTAGTGTTATACACACTGTGATGGTGAAGATATTGGAATGAAAACGGAGGCAATACGGCACGTATTTTTGGAGATCATGCTTAATGACTTTGTACATTGAGATTTTAGTCGGACTTGTTACTTTGACTTAAAAGAGATTTTTATTTTCAAAGGGATGTTTCTAGCTCTTGCTCTTGTACTTATGATTTTGTGGCTTGTGCATTCACTTTCGATATTATATCTTTCATGGATATTAGGCGGTGTAGTGGTTGTCGCAGGGTGATTCGGGTGTAAGACAGTTTAGACGTGTATGGGTGAGTTATGGAAATGTTTGGATATTTCTGTTCCTTGGTTGTTTGTTGTGGTGGGTGGTGGGTAGGGTATGGGGGTGGTGGGAAGATATGAGAGGTGGTAGTTTACGGGGCGCTTTTTTATTATAGGTTGAAAGGAATTCCCACCCCTCCAATTTATTTTTTTAGTTTTTCTAGCCTTTGTCTTTCAGGTTAGCTTTTTCTCCCTCCGAAAACATTGATCTCAGCTAGAACACGCACATAATCTAAGAGAACTCTACGATAAACGCCTAATTAATTTAAAACAAAAATAAAAAAAAAGCGAACAAAAAACACTAACTCATAAACAAAAAAACCTTTAAACTATAAATCTATCACCAAAACTTAAACTGTAACACACCCACAAAAAAAGTTTTTTCTTGACATATATGAAGATAGGATTGTCATAGTACGGTTGCTGCGAGTCGCTCTTACGCGCGCTGTAAGTTATAATGACATCTGAGATTTATAGTATGTAATAAATGTGAAAAAATTTCCCCGATAGTAATGTAAGATAATAGTAAAATAAGATTTTGCATTGTGATGAAATTTCAGTTGAGTTGTTATAAAAGTGATTCACTTACAAAACCAAAGACTCTCTCAACACCCCGATTTAACGTAACCGAGATATCTTTCACAAATTAAGTCAAACGACCATTTACTAGTCTAACTTGCTTCAGTTTCTCCTGCGAAAACTAACATAATGTCAAAAGATCACCAACGCTCTAATTTTATTATTCGCTATAATACTTATGACCCATGAAGCGCTGTCAGTTATATACATAAGTGCGGGTGAGGCATTTATTGAGGGTATGCTAAGACCATACCCCTAGAACAAAAACGCCTTTTAATTTAAACCCACTCCTCCTATTAAACATATCTAACCCCCTTAACACCTCCCTCCTCTCTTCTCTCTCTACGAAAACTTCTACCCCGGGATTGCTGCACAAGGTTGCATGAGATGGCGATGGCTGACTTCGAATCACAATACATGGTTATTTTGTTGAAGTGAAAGCCATAATCTATAAGCCGTTGTTGGTGCAACATTGATTAGGATCTCCTTTATGTTTTAATGATGACAAATAAACGTTCACAACACTTAAAATAACAAACGATAGCCAAAATCTAGAAAATCAGGAATTTACTCGTGGCACGCCAATGACGAGTCAGCGTGTTGGTCAGTGCGCTAGGGGTTGTCCTGTGCGGATTTTGTTTTTTCGGCTTTCTTTTTACTCGAAACTAGTGGAAACTCCAATAAAGGTATGTATATGATACTTGATCTTTTGTAAACATTCCAAACGCGGTTTAGAATTAGAGAGGAGCAAAAAAAATCCTCTCGTTTTTAACAAAACACCAACTCATCTATTTTATCAAACACGTCTAGCCAATGGTAAAACTTATTTCTAAACCTAGTATGAATATACTTTCAACATACCATCAAATGAAATTATTCATTTGACCTTAATCTGGATTTACGTTGTTCCTAATCACATTACAGGTTTTACTCCCTTATTAGTCAAACTAAGTCAAAGGTCACTTTGCGTAAACGCATCCTTTCCCGTTATGAGATATGCTTTACTTGAGATGTAAAGCACTTACCTTGTTTGAATCAAGATGATTAGTGATCAAATCTATTATTAATAATCATGGATTAAAGTCTAAATGACTAATTGAGTTTGTGGTACTTGAAGGTTGATTCTACTTTGAACCTTCCTACCTTTTTCTATATAAGTATTTTACAAACTCCCACATATATTCCTCATATGTTTCCTACACCATATTCTCCATAAAACACTCTCCTAATCATATTTTAATTCCTTCTACCCAACAAATGATTATTCACACCTTCCACACACTATAAACATTCCGTCTCTAAACGACTCCATAGTCATCATTGCCCGTCTCTTTTCTCTCTTATGGCAATGTGATTATTTACCCAATCAATCATTTGATTATCACCTTCATCATCCTCATCACTTATCTTTACAACCATAAAGCCTAAACATTCCTCACTTAAACCTTCCCCAAAAACACACCCACATGGGACAACTCACATTACCTTACATAATGTATCTTCCTTGTACTTGTTGTGCCTTTTGTCCACCAACATTGCAACATAGGCTCCTAAACACCACATCCCAACATTCTCATCAACATATCTCATATTCATTCTATTATTTATAATTTCACACACACAACTTGAATTTTAATTTCCTACACATACACACTCAAACCTTATCCTTTATACTTACTCGCATACACTCTTAAGTTTGAAGTTCAAATTACACACTCACAAACTTCACCAAAGCTTCCCTCACACACTTTACCAACTCACCCTTCCTAACATTTGAAATTTAAATCTTAAATGTTAGGCCCCCTTCTATCACATCAATATTGATGATGTGTCATTTTATACACTTTTTAGGGTCATTTAACCCACAAAATCACGCAAATATCTCCATTTATCATGCTTAATCATTTCTTTTTGTGATTTTATCATTTGGAGGAAATAAACATGACTTGGACTTAATTTGGGAAGAAACGGGACAAGATTGCAACTCTACACGAAGATGATCAAGATACGGCTTACAGTTTATGGAGACGGCGTCATAATCTCCTGTGACGACGTCAAAGTGTTCCTCCTGGTTAGTCATGAGTTTATATCTCATCATAAAATTGAAAAATATATTTAATACTCGAGAATAAAATAACGACCTGAAATTAACGGTTTGTCACACTACGGGTTGACGACGTTTCAATTAACAAGCAACAACGTCGCGAGTTAATCCTTATATATACAAACCCTATTTTTTATGTTTTGTGTGGAAAACTTTGGGGAACGAACCTATACTTTATAACAACTTTTTTAGACGATTTTTAGGGTTTTATAACCCTTGTGTAGCCAATATAACTTCATGTTTAATTAAAGTGGAGTTCCTTATTCCTTTTAATCTTTTGATATGTCTATGTATTCTTTGATTAATTATTCTTCGCTTTTAATTAGCATGCGTGGCTAAATATAATTTGTGTTTGCTTATGATTACATGAAACCTAGTTGTTTATCTTTTCTTATTACTTCTTGTTAATGTTGTACGCGGTAGGCTTTAGAAAACTAGCTTCTTAGTTGCAAAGAGAAGACGTCTAGGGAAACG
>BQNB010146277.1:0-12155 GCA_026074375.1 Tanacetum coccineum
TTTGTTCGAGTTGGGAACCAACAAGTTCACCGGAAGTTATTATGATAATACCTCGATTGAGAATATTATATTTTGGTATTCTTACCAATTTGTGAATTTTAATTATTTTTTAAGACAATGTTTTTATATTTTTTTTTATATGATACTTATACTAATAAAAGAAAATTAAAAAATATTTTTGTACTTTTTATATTTTTATAGAAGAAAATATTCACAGATCCAAACACAAATTGTCAAACGTAACGATAATCTTTTTCAGCCTCCCCGGCAGCGGCGCCAAAATTCATTGAAGAAGAAGAAGAAGAGAAGAAAACTAAGCCTTATAACTTATATGGATTTGTAGATCTCATGGAAAATGAATAAGTGTATGCTAAGACTGGGTTTGCACCCCATAGGATACCTCAGTCTGAGGGAAACCACAATGGATGGCTGAGTGAGGAAGAAGAAGCCGACTCAGATAGTGAATCTACTGCAAGTAATTGTCCCCACACCGTTTGAAATGGAAGATCAATGAAGGAGTGAAGCTTGAGCCGTTGTTTAGTATCGTCTTTTGTTTGTGTCATGTTCGTCCTTGTCATTCGTTTTGTTTTAGTAGGCGTTTGAAGCCATTGTTCGAGATGTTATTTTGGTGTCGAATATTATTCAAGTATTTTAATAATAAGGCTTAAGCATTAAGGATTATTCCTTCTATTGTGTGATATTGTGTGATGATCATATGTGCAATGTGTTAGATTATGTGCATGAAGTGTTTTCATAGGAGTGAGTACATGCGTGGAAGGGGGCATCTATAATTATGGTGGCCAACATAATTATACATGCGCCACAACACAAGTGGACTTGCAAGTATGATTGCATGGATTGAGTTAAGGTGATTGTTGGTGTTATGATTGTACGTATACGTATGGGATAGAAGTCTGTAGGGTGTCGTCTAACGTAGATGTATTCTTCGAATTCAGAAAATGCCTCCACGTCGTGCTACTGGTGAGGATGAAAACCCTCCTGACATTGCGACTCTTCTTGCGCAGCAACTGCAAAACCTCTTACCTGAAATAGTTAATCAAGTGACTGCTAGTGTCAATGCTAATGCGAACAATGGTAATGGTAATGGTGCCAATGGTGGCAATGGTGGAAATGGTAACAATGGGTGTACCTACAAGTCTTTTATGTCTTGTAACCCAAAGGAGTATGATGGGAAGGGTGGTGCAGTTGTACTTACGCGTTGGATAGAGAGGATGGAAACTGTAATTGATAATAGTGGTTGTGCTGAGAACCAAAAGGTGAGGTATGTCGCTAGTTCATTGGTGAACAAAGCTTTGACTTGGTGGAATACTCAAGTCCAAGCAAGAGGTAGAGAAGCGGCAAATGCTATGTCTTGGAATGATTTCAAGGCATTACTGGTGGAAGAGTTTTGCCCGAGTAATGAGATGGAAAGACTCTAACCCTAAATAAGCAAATTCAACAAGCAATTAAGCTAAACTAAGCAAGAGAAACTCAGCAGTACTAACAACAGTACTAACAGTATAAACTATTTTAACTAACAGGTACTAACTTAGAGTTAGTGCTGCTAGTTTTAAGTTAGTACTGCTGGCCTTAACAAAACAGAATGGAACAAGAAATAAGCTAAAACAGAAATTTAACTACCCCTAATAAGCACTCAGGCATAAGAATAAGCAACTAGAATAAACTAGAGTGACAAATAAGCTAAAAACTATAAACTGATAACTATTAAAATTGCTTTGAAAAGGCAAAAATGCTAAAATAAGCTCTACTACAGACAGTACAGGAATAATGAACCACCAGTACTAACTGTTTTAACAAACAGTACTAACTTGGAGTTAGTACTGCTAGCTTTACGTTAGTACTGCTAGCTTTAAAAATCCAAAAATAGAACTAGCAGTACTAACTTGGAGTTAGTACTGCGAGCTTTACGTTAGTACTGCTAGCTTTAAAAATCCAAAAATAGAACTAGCAGTACTAACTTGGAGTTAGTACTGCTTGTTCTAAACACCCCTTAAGCTTTTCAAAAATCATTTTTCTTTTATTTTAAGCTGATTTGGTGCTAAACAGATTATCAAATAACAATTTAAGGCACTTATAAGCAGACTTCAATCAAGAATGAGCACTTAAATAAGCTAAATCAGTCTAACAGTTTTAACTACCAGAACTACCAGTACTAACTTAGAAAATGACACAAACTGTTTTCAAACTAATCAACTAAGCAAGATAAGCACTAAACATCATGATAAAGCATAAATAAGCAAATAAAGGTAACAAATAAGCACTAATAAGCAGTTATACAGTAAATAAGCAAAATAAGAAAGTTAAAAACTTACAACTCCCTTGCTCAAAACAGGGTTAAACAAAGAGTCTACAAGCTCTAGCTTGTATAAAATAAGCTAGTGAGAGTCCATAAGCCCATCCAGAGTTGGCTTATCATCCATAAGTCGCACAATAAGGCTTGCTTGTATGTCACAAGAACAGTAGTAGGAAATTCCCTTAGTGAATGGCTGATCACCCCCGAAGATTCTGAGAGTTCTGTGAGACGTGTCGAAGAATCAACTAAGGGCATTGAAGATTGAAAGTGGCACGAACTAAGATTAGTGATATTTCTGAGGTCCGAGAGTTTGTCAAGGTATTCCCGGATGACTTGAAAGGATTACCACCACAACGACAAGTTAAGTTTCATATCGAATTAATTCATGGGGCGACGCTTGTTGCGAAGTCTCCGTATCGTTTAGCGCCCTCTGAGATGCAAGAATTGTCTGAATAGCTGAAGGAGCTGCAAGACAAGGGTTTCATACGACCTAGTCATTCTCCATGGGGAGCACCTATGCTATTCGTGAAGAAGAAGAATGGATCTATGCGTATGTGTATCGACTATCGTGAATTGAACAAGCTAACCGTGAAGAATCGTTACCCTCTTCCGAGGATTGATGACTTATTCGATCAATTGCAAGGTGCGCGTTATTTTTCTAAGATAGATCTTCGATCTGGTTATCACCAGCTTAGAGTGCATGAAGATGATATTCCAAAGACGGCATTCCGAACAATGTATAGGCATTTTGAGTTTACCATTATGCCTTTCGGATTGACCAATGCGTCGACTATTTTTATAGATTTGATGAACCGAGTTTGTAAACCATGTTTGGATAAGTTTGTTATCGTATTCATCGATGACATCTTAATATATTTAAAGACGAAGGAGGATCACAAGGTTCATCTAAGATTAATGTTGGAGTTGTTGACAAAGGAGAAGTTGTATGCAAAATTCTCTAAATGTGATTTTTGGCTACAAGAGGTGCATTTTCCTGGTCATGTGGTGAATCAAAGTGGTATTCATGTTGACCTGAGTAAGATCGAAGCTGTGAAAACTGAAGGCCCCTACACACCTTCTGAATTAGATCGTTTTCTAGCTGGCTGTGATTATCGAACGTTTTTCGCGATTTCTCCAAAATGCACAACCTCTCACCTCGTTAACTCAGAAAAACCAAAAGTATAAGTGGGGCGAAGAATAAGAAGCGGCATTTCAGACCTTGAAGAATAATTTATGCGATGCGCCAGTTTTGTCTCTACCTGATGGAGTGGAAGATTTTCGTATTTACCTATGATGCTCTAATCGAAAGGATTGGGATGTGTTTGATGCAAAGAGATACGTAATATGCCATATCATCAAACAATTAAAGATTCATGAGAAGAATTCACTACACATACTTGGATTTAGGAGCAGTTTGTTGGTTGCTTAATACCTGGAGACATTATCTTATGGCAAGAAGAGTGTTACATACACGGATCATAAGAGTCTTCAGCACATATTTTGATCAAAGATTTGAATATGCGTCAAAGGAGATGGATTGAGCTTTTAGGTGACTATGATGTGTGATCCCGCTACCATCCTGGTAAGCGAATGTGGTGGCGATGCCTAAGTAGTGGAGGGGGGGGGGGGGGGGGGGGGGGGGAAAGAATTGAAGCCAACGGTTCACGCTATGGCATTGACGATCAATCTAAATGAAGGTTTGACTTTGCAAGCTCAAAAAGGAAGCGTTTGAGCAAGAAATTTGCCTAGCGATCGATAAATGTTTTGGACCACAAATGAAAAGAAGATGATGGAATCATACTTTTTGGATCGTATATAGTTCCTTTAGTAGGTGATGTAAGGATAACAATCAGGACGTAGCCCATAAGTCTAATATTCGTACATCTTGTAGTGTCAGATTCATTATGACCTACGAGATATGTATTAGGTGGCCAGGAATGAAGAAGACATTGCGACATATGATTAGTAAGTGTTTTAAACTATTCCAAAGTAAAGCAGAGCACCAAAGCCTTCAGGCATATTACAACAACCTGAAATACTAGAATGGAAGTGGGATAAGATCACTATGGATTTTATCACTAAGCTGCCTAGGTCAAAGAATGGGCATGACACGATTTGGGTCATAGTCGATAGACTGACTAAGTTGGCTCATTTTATGGCTATAAGAGAAGACTATAGTATGGAAAGATTAGCAAGGATTTACATCAACAAAATAGTCGCTCGACATGGAGTTCTTATGTCGATGTATTTTAGAATAGGATAGACAGGTTTTTGTTTACTCCGGCGATGCTTGGCAGACCTGTTCAAAAGGCTTTAGGGACGAGATTGGATATGAGTACGGCTTATCATCCCCAAACGGATGGTCAAAGTAAGCGTACAATTCAGACTTTGGAGGATATGCTTTAGTAGCACGTGTAATAGATTTCGTATAGCTAGAATGTTCATCTACCGTTAGCTGATTTTCCCTACAATAATACTATCATTCGACCATAAGATGTGCTCCAGTTAAAGCATTGTATGGAAGGAAGGTGTAAGGTTGCCTGTTATGGCTGAGATAAATGAAATTAGGTTTGATTGACCTGAGTTAGTTTTAAGAACGACTGATAAAGTGTATGAATAAAAGTGAAGCTCAAAGCGGGAACAGAATCTCCAAAAGAGCAATGCTGATAATAACGCAACCTTAGAGTTTTGAAGTAGGAGACCCGGGTTATGTTAAAAGTGTCGCCTGAGAAGGTGTAATTCGCTTTGGGAAAAAGGGTAAGTTGGCACCAAGGTATGTAGGGCCATTTAAGATTCTTAAAAGTGTCGGTCCTGTAGCTTATCGATTGAGATTGCCTGAGGAATTGAGTGGAGTACATGACACGTTTCATGTGTCAAACCTAAAGAAGGGTTTAGCGAATGCTAGTTTACATGTGCCATTAGACGAGATTAAGGTTGACAAAACTCTTCGTTTTGTTGAAAAACCTGTAGAAATTATGGACCATGAAATTAAGAGTTTAAAACGTAGTAGAATATCGCTTGTGAAAGTTCGTTGGAATTCAACGTGGCCTGAGTTTACTGGGAACCGAAAGATTAATGAATTCTGTAATACCCTTAGTTAAGTTCCATTGAGCGAACTGATATCGCTATTTAAATCTCGGGATGAATTTCCTAAAGAGGGAGACTGTGACAACCCATGACTTTGAACATGGGGGTTAGTCAAACTATTATTTTGACTAATATCTGTTGCAATTCTTGGATATGTTTTTATATGTGTTTATACGTGTCTTATGTGTTTTTTGTGGTTATGTGAGATTTGATAATCAATCCATGAGCGTATGACGCTAATTGGGTGTGGAGTTATGTTGATTTTGTGATTTATTTTGTATCACATTTTAGACAAGAAATGATTTTGGTGATTGAAGCGGTTTCGCGTTAATTGTGTAAGTAATTATACGTATACGTATTTATGTGTTAGTAATATTAGGATGAGATTAGGTTTTAGGTCTCAGATATGAAAGAAATGAAATTTCTATTTTTGGAATGTTAGGTTTAATAAAAATGAAAAGTTAATTATTTTTAAAAGTCTAGTAAATTGCGTTTACGCAAAAAGGTATGCGCAAATAAGCTTAGGTTTTTATAAAAACTTAAGGTAATGTTAATAATTAAGTAATTAATTAATAAATAAAAAAATAAAAAAAAAAGGAAAAGATGCATTCGGCCAAAGGAAAGAAATGAAAAAAAAGGGAGTTTTAAAAAGGAACTAACTAAATTAGATCTTATCTATAATTAATTGGGGGCCTATAAATACAAAATAAAATCCCAAACCCTCCCCCTTTGTAGAACCGGTCGAACAAGAGAGAAAAGAGGAGGAAAAATTAGGGTTTTTGCTTTTGTGAAGAAATCAAGCTCTAAGGTAAGTTTTAATTAATCCTTGTTAGTTATTAATCTTTAATCATGTAATAATTAATATGGTGGATAATTAGGGTTCATTAAGATCAGTAATTAATGATATAATAATCATGTTATAATGATTAGGGTTTAATTAGAAGCTTATGGATGTAATTGGTAACTAATTTATCATTAGAATTATGATTTGATTGAGCAAAATTATGGCTGTGTTGTCGACCATTATCTCATGATGTAATAGCTTTTGTCCAAGTTTTCAGTGCCTAGAAAGTAGCTCAAAGAGTCTATTTTCATAACTTCCGAACCTCGAAGTTTTTGAGGTCCGGAAGTCATTCAAACGTTGGTTTGTAATGAAAAGTTGTCAAGAGAATACGGTCAGATTTTGGTAAGATTTACAGGTATAAAACACCCACTTAAAATTTGAATTTAGCTTACCCATTCGATATAGTTTAGTCTAGTGTCAATAGAATATCTAAAAGAATTTTCTGATTTGATCTAAGAATGATTTTTAGTCCAAACCTTTTATGTGCAATCAATCTGAATTAGGGACTGTGTGTTGAAGTTTGATTTTCTAGTACTTACTTGTCATGTAAATGGCTCTGAATCATAGGTATTAATATACTCCTGAAATAACATAGGTATTTTTTTTGTATGAATTATGGAGGTCAGTAAGTAGAGGTTTTGAGTAGCGTTAATTACGTAAAATTTTGTAGATTGAACAAATTGTTTACTACATAAAACTTGTTAATGAAGTGGTTTAATTTGGGTATGGTGTCGGGGTGACCCATGGGGTTAATAAAACACCTTAGACGTCCATCATATGATTGTTACATGTACATTAAGCTTTTGGCTTAGTAGCGTGTAACACGAGTTATTTTGTTGTATAGATTGTGCTAGTTGTTTGTGAAGCTTATTGTTAGAATCTTTTGGAAAGCTAAGCAAATGTGAGTTTCATAGCCTCTTTTTCTCATGTTATTTTGGGGTAAGAATGATGCTTGTTGTCGTGTTAAAATGTTTTTAAGCTTACTGTGGTTATGTGTATTGGATCGTAGGCACGTTCTGTCCTGTTGTGTTGCAATATGATATGTTTGGTATTATGGATCCAAATGCAAACGGAGTGATGACGGTGGTAAGAATCGTGAGCTATATAGAGCCATGTAGCCCATATATGTAGTTATATGATTGTGAACGTGCACGTTCCGTCCTGTTTGTTGTTAATGTATGACATAATGTTTTGGTAATGCAAACAGCTAATTAAAAGTTTATTTTGGATATTGTTGTATGTCGTAAACCTATGATTCTCGCTCAACTTTATGTTGACGTTTTAAGCATCATTTTCAGGTGAGCTTAATGGTGCTAAGATAGAGCGAAGTGGCTAGAAATACCGTAATGCTTGGAGTTTATTATGCCTTCTTTTGAATAAATGCGTTTGCCATGAATTTGTTTGATTATCTTTGCATACATGTATTGACGATAACATATTTCTCAGTAATAAATACATCATGTTAAGACACTTTGTGTCTTTTTGCTTTTACCTTTAGATTTCATTTTAGTATTCTTCTATATAGACACCATTGTTATGATGAAATCCATTCTTGTTTACCCTCGCGTTTTCCGCCTTGCATGGTGTGGACAACATTACGCCGTAAACCTGCTGACTGCTTTCTATCTGTAGTTGTAAAAAATATGTTACGGCGGTAATAAATATTCCGACGTTACGACGATCCCTTTATTTTTTAGTCAGCAAATATCATTTCCATAATAATATTTTACGCTAACTCCTGCGGGACGTTACGCGTATGGCCCTCGTCAGCACCAAATCCGTAATTAATAATTGATTACGGTGTAACTCCTGCGGGACGTTATGCCGTAATGTCTTCTAAGTTTGCAAAATCAATTATTGCTCGTTTTTGTGTCCAAATCCCGTGTTTCTTATCATATATTTTCATTTTACTTGAAAAACAATGAAATAATAGTAAAAGTATCTAATTCAAGTATTTATAAGACAATTGCATGTATTTTTACAAGAAAATTGACACTAAAATGTATCAAATATTTAATGTTATCACATTTAATTTCTGAGAGATAAGCTAGTCAGTTCGTCGTCGAAAAAGAAAGATTGTACAACAATATTAACTGTGGAAGATGAGTACGTATCGTTATCTGCATGTTGTGCTCAATTCATCTAGATGAGGACGCAACTGCTAGATTATGGATTTCGGTACAACAAGATTCTAGTATACTGTGATTCACAAAGTGCAATTGCCATATCTTGCAATCCGGTACAACATTCACGTACAAAACACATTAACATCCGGTATCACTTTATCAAGGAGCATGTTGAAAAAGGTACCATTGAACTTTACTTTGTCGGGACAGAATACCAACTTGCTGATCTTTTTACAAAAGCCCTTCCAAAGAAAAGGTTTGAGTATTTAGTTCACATGATTGGTATGCGATGTATGACTCCAACTCAGTTGGAACATCTGGCAAAGTCATCTTCTTGAATGAAAGATCATACATCAAAACAAATTGTAAATATTTTTCAAAAACAAAATACAAAATTGAAAATTTCAAAAACAAAATACAAAATTGAAAAATTTCAGAAACAAGAATGTTTTTACTACTTTTCACTATTTTTCAAAAATTAAAAAATCAAATAAAAATTTGAAAAATTCAAAAATACAAAAATATAACTTAAAGATACAAACACATATCTTCTTTGTTTTATCAGTTGCATGATATTGTATTTCTCAAAAAGTGGTTCTTTAAATGCAAAATAAATGTATCATGAACAAAGGGGGAGTAAATCATTCAAAATGTTCTTTCACTGCTAAAATATGTAATTCGTAATCAAAATCAATTCACAAACAAATGATTTCTTTCAAAAACATCTTTCAAAATCATCAAGTTTGAAAAATTCAAGTGTGCAAAATTAAAAGAAATAACAATCTCTTGAATAAGTTCTTTAAATAGACATTTATTCGAGAGGGAGTTATGAAATTCTTAATTTTCAAACATCTTCTCAAGAATGTTTAAAATTGCAAAATTAACTATCTTTTGATAAAGTTTTTTAATTAGATACTTTAATGAGGGGGAGTTATTAATTTTTCAGTCAAATCATCACCAGAAAATAAAAATGTGATCTCAAAAGCAAAAAATAACTTTTTTCTGAACAAAGTTTTCAAAAGAATGAACTTTCAAAAAGTGGATAATTGTTCGAGGGGGAGTTATAATTTTTTTTAAGTAAAATGGGAACTTAATTACAAAATAATTCAAAAAGTTTTGATGTGAAAAGTGGTCTAACTCCAAGGGGGAGTTATGAATTTTTTTTTGGGATCACAAAGATATACAAAAGTAATTACAAGGGCTAAAAGTGTAAATGTGCAAAAGAAGAACTTTTGTATGGGTGTTTATTGATTACGAAAGTAACTTGAGGGTCTGAAATGACAAGTTCAAAAGTTAGCGTTCGTAGGGATAAAATAGCGTACCTAAAGAAAACTTGAGGGTCTCAAATGTCAATTTCAAAAGTTAGCTTTTGTAGGGTTAAAAGAGCTTACGTAAGGAAACTTAAGGGACTAAAAATGCCAAAAGTGGAAAGTAATTTCCAGAAGTATAAATACAACAGTTTCATACGCAACCTTTTCACTTTCATAAATTGATATAAAAAGGGTTTCGTAAATCTGTGCTTTCGTAACAAAGAAACACGATCCAAATCGTTTTATTGGTTATTTGTGCTTGCAAAACGTAATAAAACATGTCCTATTTGTTTTATTTGTGCTTAATTGTTAATATTAATTGAATGAAATAGGTTTCGTTTAGATCTAGTATAACAACCTGAAATTTTCATCAATATAATATCCATCTATTAAATTAGATGCACTGTAATATACCACCTTTTACAGGGAAGTTTTGCTTTCTCAGACAACGTAACTTCTCTCTAACAGTAAACAAACCTCACCAACCTCTATCGCAATGCATCTATATCTAGGTTTAATCATGTAAACATCCTAATATGTCAAGTCTATATCTTAATATCATTTTTACCAAGTACATTATCCATTTAACGTACTTTTCAAAACGTTATTTCAAAACAAGCATTAAACGTTAACGTTTATATCAAAACCCTAATTATATGTAATGTATACATATAAAATGAATGTGCAAGCCCCTAAAGCATGTGTACAAGTATCAATACACAACATTTGAATATCTTTTCCCTCCTAAATCAAGTTACAACTTTCTAAAGCACAATGTACAAGCTAATCATGCCTAAAAACCTAATTAGGTCATTTAAGCTCCTAAATCATGTTTAAACTTTACCACCACTTTAGCACAAGGTACAATACTCAATGCACAACATCTAAACCCTAAACCTAAACCCTAAGTCATCCTAAAACCCTAATCTAAAACCCTAAACCCTAAACAAAACCCTAAAACCCTAATTTCACTTTAAACCTAAAACTAAACCCTAAACCTTAAAAACTAAAAACCTTAATCCTAAACCCTAAACCTTAATCCTAACACTAATCCTAAACCTTAAACTATCACTAATCCTAACCCTAATCCACATTTTAAAACCCTAAACCCTAAGCCGAACCAAAACCAAACCCGACACCCCTTTATTTTCATTTTTACCCATTTTAAGCAACCAAGCACCTCAAGCACCTCCCTTGCATCACCATGACATCACCTAGCAGCCACCCTAGCACCTTACAAGCACCTTATTCACCTCCCTTGGCCACCAAGTTGCATGATCACCTCCTTGTCACTCCTATGTAGCCGAACCCCCTCCAACACCTTCCACCTTGCTTAGCTACCCTTATAGCCCTCAATACTCATCACCTAGCATCCCTTAATCACCACTCTATAGCCCTTGACCCTTAGCCACCAAGAAAACTTGGGCACCAAGGGTTTCAAGCCCTATATAAAGCCGAAACATGCACACCCATTCAAACACACCTCAAATCTTCATTACAAACACAAATGGAGTTCTAGCTCAGCCAAGGAAGAAGTATAAGGTCCCTAAGCTCAGAATAGAAGCCAAGAATCAAGAGAAAAGAACCCTTGAAGTCGTTACTAGGCGTACGAACCCGAAAACCCCATTTCGACCCATTTTAGCTCAAATAAGCTCAAAATCTTGTTCAATAAGATTATAATATGTATTAGAATATTCATAATACTATTAAGATCATATATGAACTCTTGTTAAAGCCTTGAATCCTCAAACCCATGTGTTTTTGATTAAAACCCTAAAAATGATCTGTTTTGATTTTCTAGCTAACGAATCCTTTTTCTAAACTTTTGTTACGTTAGAACATCTTATTTTAGCTTATTCTAATAAGCTACTCCCTCCGTCCCATATTAAGTGTCCACAATGGAATCTTTTAAGTCTTTTTTCCTCAACTTTGACCATAAATATTTTCGTTTGTGTTATATAATATTGAACGAAAATTCTACCAACGAAAAATATATTCAAAACTCTATCCATTCATATATCTTGCATCAAGTATCATATAACATAAGAAGAAATCATTAAGGTCAAAGTTGAAGAAAAAAGACTTTGAAAAAGTCAAGTGGACACTTAATGTGGGACGGAGGGAGTATAATTTTAATAAACTACACTACAAATCGGTAATGACAAAAATAGCCAGATATTTGAGAAAAATTACATTATACTCCTTCTTTCTCAAAATAAATGTTCAGTTTAACTTTTCAAAGTCAAATTGGTTTAACTTTTACCTTAATTATTTGATTTAGGTTCATTTGGATACAAAGTTTTTTGTGGATACTAGGGGACCAATCTCCACCCTTCATCTTCATCTTAATCTAATGGATAAGATTAAACCCAAAATTATTTTCAATCTTTTTTTTTTAAATCTTAATATCTCTCAAACCGTTAATCGTCAAGCGAAAAAAAATATACCATCACGACGAGGATTTAATTATCTTT
>BQNB010146278.1:0-16598 GCA_026074375.1 Tanacetum coccineum
CAAAGAAAAAGCGCTGTATACATTGAAATAATAGTGTGTTCACTTGTATTTAATCATGGGTTAACGTGATATGGCTAACTCTTTTGGTCAACCCATTATTGACTCAAGATTCTTAAAAATCTATGCATCTATAATTAAGTCAGCGGTTTCCATATGATATGTATACATAACTTGATTAGATTGGGTCACATTTTCCATAGAAAGTTTTGATATGCTTTTTTTTAACACTGTGTTTATGTATGTTTGTTTATAGGTCCCAAAACAGCAATCACATATAAGGCGTGTTAAAAACTTGCTATCTAGACCATACAATACTTCTCAAAAGGTTGGAGGCGATACAGGTATAACTTGCTATCTGTTTTGCATCTGATTATTTTTTTATTTGAATGAGCAGGTTTTGCTTATGAATATCTGTAATCAGATACATAATTTAATATCTGTTGCAACAGAGCTAATCATCTAAGAGTAGATTATAATGGTTACACAGCCTTTTATTCACCTAAAATTGTGACACTCGTATTTCGATAGTTTGCTAAATGTCATATTATATGATACGTTGCTAAATAATCAGAATTGGCCTAAAATTGAACATATATATTTTCTGATCGACAACTTATACTTGATCCAGCTGTATTTTTTGTTTTAATATAATATATTTTTTTGAAATCGAGAGGATAGCCCAAAGGAAGTGAACTTTAGGTTATTTTTGTTTTGGAAGTAACATGCATCATCTAATACTAGTTTGATGTGAACCTTTATAACATAACCTTTGTATGATCTCACTAAAGATAGGCACATGAATGCAGATTTACCAACTTTAAATTCAGCCATCCGCGAATTATGAGTTTTAACAACAAATTCCACATCTGGTTTCATTACAGCTGATTATCTGATTCTGATTTTCCACCATCACATAATCACTTTTTAAAAGACGAATCTAACCACCCCTTGAGTTTTGTTACGTAGTTTATTAGTGAATCATATATAGGTATCACCTTATTGACTTTTTTTATTCCCTCTTCTATCTGCAGTTAAAAATCTTCCAAGGGTCCAAAGAAGGTTTCAATCCAGTTACTTTGGAAGATTACGCAGTGATGCAGACAGAGCAAGTGATGCATCATATATCCGGGAACTTCAGTATCGAAATGACCCTGAGGCTGTAATAAGACTATTTGAAAGCCAGCCTTCGTTGCACTCGGATCCTGCAGCACTTAAAGAATATGTCAAAGCCCTGGTCAAAGCTGATAGATTAGATGAAAGCGAGTTGCTAAGAACATTACAGAGAGGCAAGTAATAAAATTGATTCTAAGTATTTATTATTATTATTAAATGGGAAAATTATCAAATTAACCCTCTGGAGATGTGACCTACACCATTTTGACATTTTTTTGAATTTCTTTATACTGACCATTCTTGATAGGTGTCGCGAAATACATCTGTTGTTGCAAAGTTACTTATTTGTGTCACAAAAACACACTTTCTTCTAGTGAAAATTCACTTTCTCGACATTGGAAAGTCACTCAACAACAGAAAGAGAACTTTGAGACAGGAATGGTATTTCGTGTCACATGTCAAAAATTGGAGGTCCTGTTGGATTAGAATTTAAAGAACTGGTCAAAATGGTGTTTGTTCATTTAAGAAAGATAATTTCTGAGATTTCCCTATATTAATATGCTATACAAACTGTTGATTACAGGAATTAAAGGCTCTGCGAAACCAGCTTATGATGAAGAGATTATGGGTAGTTTCTCGGCCCTAAAAAATGTAGGGAAAAATACAAAAGAAGGTGTTTTAGGAACTGCAGCTGCCCCGATACATATGGTGGCTACTGAAGGAGGACATTTTAAAGAACAGTTATGGCGCACTGTTCGTGCTTTAGGCATGGGATTTTTACTTATTTCTGGTGTTGGAGCACTCATTGAAGATAGAGGAATCACTAAAGGTATTTCTTCTTTTTTTGCAAAATGTGTTATTTTTATTAAGCACGGTGATATATGTATTGGTTGTACACAGGACTAGGTTTACATGATGAGGTGCAGCCAAGTATGGAATCCAGCACAAAGTTTAGTGATGTGAAGGGTGTTGATGAAGCAAAAAACGAGCTTGAAGAAATTGTTTACTACCTGAGAGACCCTAAGGTAATAATTGCAGTTGTAATAATTTCGGTTGCAATAATTAGTTCTTATTGTTAGGATAAACAGCTTGTGATGTTCAGTTTGATACTAGCAGTAGTCTTGAGGTCTTTTCCATCAGAAACAAACGTGCTTTCAACTTGTGCCGCCTTCACTCATTGTACTTCGTGTATTCATCTGAGTCATTAAGAGATTCCTCGTGTACTGTGTGGCTTATTGTAACGGGTGGCTGTGAAAAAAGGTTAAATAATATCTAAAAAGTTAAACAGTCAAATTTATCGGTTACAAAATCTCCCAAAATGGTACACAAAGTCACCTTCTAACAACTTGTGTAAAATAGTACAATAATCAAAACGGCATTGAATAAAATGGCAAAATAGTACTTAATTAACCACCACCAAGGTGGCCTAGTGGTCAGGCGTCCTGATTTCCTCACAAGAGGTCTCACTTTCGAACCTCACTAGGTAAACATCTGCGGTGGCCAGGGAGAGGGTTCAGTGTCAAAAGACTCGCCCTCCCCGGGTAAGCTGAACTGGTAAACATCTTCTGTTTGTACAGAACTACTTGATTTTTTCTTCTTATGGTCTTATATTTTAGACTTGTACTCCTATCGTGAAATAGGAACCTTGTTTACCTGTACCCCTATTGTGAAATATGAACCTTGTTTTTTCACAATTATGTCTTTTTTAGTCATTTTTTAGCTTCGTAAATAATCAAACCGTCAAACAACTGATTATCTGCTGATAACAGCTTTAAATAACTAAAGCACCTTTAAGTTCCAAACACTATCTCCATACATTCTGTTCTATTACTCAAAATTCCAATCATCTAATTTTCCTTATAATTTTGATAGCGCTTCACTCGTCTTGGTGGAAAGCTACCGAAAGGTGTTTTGCTTGTGGGTCCACCTGGCACTGGTAAAACCATGTTAGCACGGGCCATAGCAGGAGAAGCAGGTGTTCCATTTTTCTCATGCAGTGGTAGTGAATTTGAAGAGATGTTTGTTGGTGTTGGGGCAAGAAGGGTTAGAGATCTTTTTGCTGCAGCAAAGAAACGCTCACCTTGTATTATTTTCATAGATGAAATTGATGCCATTGGTGGAAGCCGTAACCCAAAGGACCAACAGTACATGAAAATGACTTTGAACCAGTTACTTGTTGAGTTGGACGGATTTAAGCAAAATGAGGGTATTATTGTAATCGCAGCAACCAACTTTCCTCAGTCACTAGACAAAGCACTCATAAGACCAGGTCGGTTTGACCGTCGTGTGGTGGTTCCTAATCCAGATGTTGAAGGCAGGCGGCAGATAATGGAATCACACATGTCAAAGGTATGTTATCTTTATTGTCAAACTTCAGTTTGGGGTTGTCTTGGATCTCTGCTATTGATTATCTGATTAGTGCAATTTCAAGTCGCAATAATCGTACTTTAGTGTTCTGGTAAAGTGGTATAGACTATGATTTCAATTATTTAGTAATCAGTATCATAAGTTTCATACAACTTTAACAAACGGATGACTTAAATGTCTTATTTTTATAATCTGCTCTATTTCTAGATACTTTTTACTGACCTCTAATTGTTCAACATAATAAGTATACAGAATTGATACTATTTATAGTTGACGAGACATAAATTGTTACTTCCTTCATCCTACATAAATTGTCCACCTTACTACTTTTAATATCCCTAAATAATTGCCCACTCCTAAATGAATATGTATAGTTTGTACAGTTTCCCATACCAAAGTACTATCACTAAACATTAAAAAATCACTTAATAAGTGGTCAGATGGCAAATAAAAGTCGTAATGATAATTCTGTGTTTAAAAAAGCGCGCCTTTTAGCGCCTGAGGCGTGAGGCGAGCCGAGGCAGTGAGGTCATCGCATCAGGACCCTTGATGCGCAGCCGTTACATAAGGCGATCGGAGGCGGTGCTTTTTGGCGCCTTTGAAGAGCGCTTTTTAACTCGTGTTTATGGGTCTAAAAAAGGACATTTAAACTAAAAAGGGTTTAAATGGACTATTATTGGTCCCTTCCGGTTGGTTTTTGTATAAATCCTCATCCGTTCTTATGCATTTAAACTAAAAGGGTTTAAATGGACATTTAAACTAAAACGCCTATTACGCGCCTCGCTTATGTGAGGCGTGCGCTTTTGCCTCATCGCCCCGCGCTTCGGTTTTTTGACCCTTAGCGCAACGGAGCGCCTCTCGCTTTTTAAAACCCAGAATGATATACTATTTTTAAACCGGGTGTTTTTTTGGTCTAATGGACGACTATTTTGGGACAGGGGGTACAATTTAATGCAAGTATTTTTAGCAATATATACGAATGTGTTTTGGTCATTTTACTGCTGAATCATCTGATAATATTCGGTCTTGCACAATCAGTTTGAGAACACATATGCAGACACCCACTAATTGTACATGGAAAGGGCCTTATTCTTATAACGAATGTGTATTTTAATGCAAGTATTTTTAGCAATATATACGAATGTGTTTTGGTCATTTTACTGCTGAATCATCTGATAATATTCGGTCTTGCACAATCAGTTTGAGAACACATATGCAGACACCCACTAATTGTACATGGAAATGGCCTTATTCTTATAACCGTTCTTTTACAGATCTTAAAGGCCGACGATGTTGATTTGATGGTTGTTGCCAGAGGAACCCCTGGATTCTCTGGAGCCGATCTTGCAAATTTAGTAAACGTAGCAGCTCTTAAGGCGGCAATGGATGGTGCTAAGTCAGTAAGCATGTCCGATCTAGAATACGCTAAAGACAAAATTATGATGGGCAGTGAACGAAAATCAGCCGTTATATCAGACGAGGTTCGTAAACTCACAGCATACCATGAAGGTGGTCATGCCCTCGTGGCCATGCACACTGATGGGGCTCACCCTGTACACAAAGCCACCATTGTTCCTAGAGGTATGGCTCTTGGAATGGTGGCTCAGTTGCCAGAAAAAGACGAAACAAGTGTTTCTCGTAAAGAAATGTTAGCTCGGCTCGATGTTTGTATGGGGCTCACACTGTACACAAATCAGATTTAGAACAAATCAGATTTAGAACAAGCCACTCGTCTTGCAAGAGAAATGGTTTACATTGTACACAAATCAGATTTAGAACAAGCCACTCGTCTTGCAATAGAAATGGTTTACATTGTGGCGAGATTAGACCTAGATAATTAAGTTGAATTCTAGTGTTTTTCTTTATAGTTATTTGTTGAATTCTAGTTATTTAATTTGATTTGAATTTTGTATTTGCTTTATGTTAAGCTGAAATGAAAGTTGTCTTTATTTACTTTAATTTGTGGATTTTGACATTTTTGGTCCATCTAACTCAGTTTATATATATTTGCTGTATTTATATTTCTTTATTTTGGTGGGTTAAATTTGTAAATTTTGGAATTTATTAAAGAATTCCATTTTTTTTAAATGATTAAAAAAAAGACAGGTTTTGAGATAAAAACATATCTTTTTAATCTATATAAAGACTGGTTGGATGTTGTTATAAAGACATGTTTCGGGAGAACCAGTATGGAGACCAATTGTTAAGGAGACAATTTCTTAAGAAGAGAACCGGTGTCGATTCTTCTTATAAAGACTGGTTGCATAACCGGTTTTCATATGTTTTGATCATGAAGATACCCCCCATCGAAGTGGTTCCAAAACCACTCTTTATGGGCTATTTTGACCAGTTTCTATGGCGTTTTTTGTAGTAGTGACTCATGATATTTTGGGTGAGGACCAAAATAGTCCGCAATCAAACGTGCTTCCGCTTCTAAACGTTCCCGGTAGATATAGTTTCGGTGGCGCACCCGTTCTGCTTCTTCTTCTTCTTGATGTTGCTCTGACGTTGCATAATCATATCAAGATCATCAAAATCATCAATATCGGATAAATCACCACCATGTGAATCACTCATCATGTTTAGTGGTTTTAAGATGTAGTGTTTTGAAAGAGTAGTTGTGAAAAATTTGATAAAATGAAATAGTATTTATAGTGTAAAAGTGGATATAAATTTTAAAAAAAGATTTTTTAATAAAATGCAACGGATATAATTTTTCAAACCAAACCAACGGGTATAACTTTTTGTTTGTCTTTATTTGACTCGTCTGCATGACGAGATATCAACAAATTAGAAGTGGCGAGGCCACTTGGTATGGTGGCGAGCTCCATGGCGAAGCCACGTCGGATGTGGTGAGGGTGGCTCGTTGCCATACCTCTTTCTCTAAGTGGGATTTGATGAGTCAAGGCTATGTGTTGTCTTATGAGATAAGAGTAATTATTTACTAATTTATTTACTGTTCATTAGATTAAGAAAATAATATCTTCAAATTACTGTAGCATATGTAAGATACAAAACTATGGGATTGTTATATAGTTAAAATGACATGGTTTACTTATACAACCATGATTTAGATAATACTCTTGATACGACAAATATTTTTTTGAAGCAATATGAGTTGGTTAAAAACTCCTCTATTACATGCCATCTATCACATATTGTTGAATACAGTCCTTACGTTTCACGCATACAAAATAGCTAGTACAATGCACATTAATGACGTCAGCTTCACAAAAACGTAAAGCTAACAGTTTGGGTCGATATAGTCATGTGTTTTTATTCTTTTATAAACCTCAGTTGTGTTGCAAGGTTCTTGCATTTTATGTTCATGATATTCCAGCAAGGCTTCTGGTGTAGATATTGTTTACACATTCATTTTTACATTTTTACTTAGAGCCACTAACATCATACGAACCAAATTCCTGGATTTGACCATGTTGGTTCAAGAATAAGGCATAGGAGAAAAACCTTATTGTTGTTTTAAGCGTTATTATGAACTGCAATGGTGTTTTTTTGTAATTACAATTACAAATGGATGGTGTGTTATCAACGAATTATAAGATCCATCATTGATTTAAGTAGCGAATGACAAATTCATTATTTACGGGTGGTAATTAGTGAGTGAATAATATTATTAGGAAGGTGGCCGGAAATTTGAAGAGGTGGTCGGAATATATTATTTGGAGTTGGAAGGAAAAAAGAAAAAGGTTGAAGAAGATGTAATGAGAATGAAGATGCAGGGTGCCTGGTGCTGAAGAAGGCAGATTATTAATTTGTTTGATTTGAAAAAAAAATTCAAGACAAAATCTTGAAATGACCAAAATACGCTCACGTGAGGGTGTTAAAGTCATTGACTGACGAACGTTAGTCAAAGGGACCATCGAAGACGAAAAAATGAGATGTCAAGGATGATAGGTTTATTTATTCTGAAAGGAGGACGAAACATGTATTTTGGATATAATCATAGAGGCGAACGGTGCATTTTATTTTTAGATATAATAAAATTTTAAATAATCAAATCTAGTGGTTCGAAAATTCTTGTTGCCCTCTTCTTACCTCATTGTCAATGTTTTGTCTGCTAGCTTCTTGCTAGTAGGGATGACAATTTTTGATATGACACGATAAATTTACGAACCTGACACGAAGTTAAACTGATTTGGGTTGAGGGTAAACAGGTTTGGATTAAAAACATGCCAACGTGTTTAACCCGTTTAATAAACAGGGCGTGTTTAGGTTTAATAAGTATTAAACAGGTCAACACGTGAACTCGTTTAAGTATATATAAGCCTCTAAATATAAAAATTTTAACTTGAACTTTATGTTAGATTTGAATTAAATGTATTTTGTTATATACTTAATATATGAGTGAATTACGATTATAACTCATATGTCATTGAAAATGTCGTATAGTTATTTGTATGTTATGTTTATAATTTTTTAGATCTTTATATCGTTCTTTATATCAGTTTTGCATTTAAATTAGTTAAATCGACAAACCACCAACCTTATTCAACACTTGACCTATTTACTTAAATAGGTTAAACGGGTCGCCGACGGGTTACACGTGTTATACAAGTCTGAGTTAGGGTTGAGTTTCTTGACACGATTAATAAATGGGTCGTGTTTGGGTAGAGATCATAATAACCCGCCTATCCACCAACCCGAACAAGTCAACCCGAACACGACTCGATTGCCGCCCCTACTTGCTAGGCTCATAATCAAATTCGCCATTCATGAAATAAAAATTTCAAGTTATAAATCTTTTAAGGTTATCACGCCTATGATTAACCTAATTGATAGTATGCGCTTGTGGAAGCAAAGATGGAAGAAAAGATTTAGAAGCTTCCTGAGTAAATGGCATCTTTCATATTATAATTAATATTAGTAATATACTCATTTGTGCTCAAATTTGATGTCGTTTTGACATCGGGCTGTTTTCTTTCTCTCGTGGGCTAATTGTCCTGGCCTAATGGCATGTCCAATTTTTTTATATTAGTTCATCCCACCGACTCGATCATTCTACAATTGATATTGGTTCGATTATTCCAGAATTGATGATTCATCCGCATAACAAATCCCATCAAACCTCTTGCGGTGTGGGTTTTTAGTTTTGGTGGGTTATGGTGAAAACCGCAAACTCTATTGGTGTTAATTTTGTGAATGATAATTGCTTGGTGCGCTCACTGGCCGTCTTTTGGATTGTCAGAGGAATAGGTTTCATTGCATGTAGGAGGTTGATCGCTTATCCGAATTGTGAGTTTATAAACCCTATTAGTTTTTTAGTTTTTTTGTTTGTAAAAATTTTACTTTTGGGGGGTTTTGATAGTGTTTGCCTGCTTATTTTAAGAATGTTAAAAATAAGCAGTCCATGGATTTATGTTTGGATTATCTTATATCATGTTGGTCTTAGATTGATAATAGGAGTTGGGTAGATGACTGCATCTCTTTTTTAGTTTTTTATGGAGCATAAGCAGATACAATAAGCAATAGCTGATTTTGAGGTGCAGTTATTTCAATTTTCCTAAGTTTCATATGTGGCTATAAGTACCGTGTTGAGTATTTCTTTAATCCAGGTGTGGTTTAGCTGTAGCCGTTTGATGTTTTCAGTGGCCACCTTAGCGGTGTTCATGGCCACCTTAATAATGATCGGGCATTGGGTGGTATTCGACCCGTATCTTCGCTAGGAAACCCGGATGGCATTTAAACAATGCAACCGGTGTTTGCAGCCATGGTGGTGTTTGATCCCCTTTCGTCTGATTGCTTCTGATTTGGAATACCTCATTTTCAGACATACGCTTATTAGCCATGCGTAAGCTGTGTATCAATTCACGGTAGCTCTAGAGTGATCGAGCTAATTGGGCCGGTGGAATGAATTGATATAATATACATATATATGGGCTGATCAAACTGGGAACCCAAAAGAAACGTCGGCGTCTGGCGTATTGAAACAGCGTCGTTTTCGCCAGTGAATGAGTGTTTATACATTATAATGTTGCAGGCGATGATGATTAGATTATGTTTAGTATGCATGGTATACCGAGTCCTGTATCTTGGCTGTGCAGTCACACCAAGCGTGTGATTGCAGCCATGTCAGCTGTTTGGTCCTAATTCTGTACTCATAAATCTGAGCCTCATTTGTTATTATTATACACACACTCATTCACGAGTCGATACAACGTTGTTTAACGTTTAACAGCTACCACTTTCCATCTTTCCTAACGCATTAACCAACCCTTAACGAAGAGACCACGAACAGGTATTCCACCAATATAAAAAGGCGCGTATTTGCGTCTATTAAAACTTCTTCACTACATTAAGGGATCCTCTAAAAGCTGTTGATTTTTTTCTCGCTTTATGTATATCAAACAAGTAAAGCTTATTGCTAATGCTTTCCTGCATAATAAAAATGAGGTTGTGGGAGTGGTGTCCCACACCGATTGGAAAACTACTATTGTAGCTTGTTGAAATTATCATATTTGCTGGAATGATGGCCACTCTTGGTATCTACTTGATTCATTTCCATTTTGAAGTGAACAACGCATATTCGTAATTATTATCGCTTATATCATGTACATAAGGGTGACATACAAAGGCGGTTTTTCAGATATAATGCGTTTTATGCTTATGGCTAATCAAAGCTTGCTGTTGTACCGTACACTAATTAATTGTTGTTTTCTTTCAAGATGCTTTTATTTATTAGATTAAGGGTTAAGATCTTGTAGGGTTTAGTTTCCTCTCTTGCCCTAGATTAATTGTTGTTTCCGCTTATGTAATCTAGTTAGGGTATAAATCCCATCAATGGTTCTTTTTTATCCCAAAGATTAGCTAATTTTATTAGCACGTAATTATCTCATCAGTAGGATTGTAACACATGTACTAAGTATAAATAATTGGTGACTATTATTGTTATTGTCTTGTGCATTCTATTGAATGTTTAATATGAATTTTCATTTTAGGAACCTGATATTTTGAATTGTGTTTAAAATATACCCTAAACTTTTTTAAATTGTTTAAAATAGAACCCAAACAGTTAAAATGGTTTATTTGAAACCTTTTACATACTTTCAATTTGCTATATTGTATTTGTAATCATTAATTAAATATCATCGTTAGTCAATTGATAAAATCGGCTTTCGCCCATAGTGAACAAACTATAAAGAGATGTTATAAGGCGCGTCATTTTGTTCCCTAAAGAAGTCGCTAGTTTTTAATATGCTTCGCGCTGGCCACTGGCTTCTCCACTTCTTTGTGCATTCAATGCCGAATTTTTCAGCGCCGAGAACTTTTGCTTAGTGATGTATGTCATCAAGATTAAAAATATTAATTTAAAAATACTAAAAATAAATTCTCGTTTTAGATATAGTGTTAGAAATACGAAAAGTATCGGTTACTACTAATATATCGTTAGATAGCTCGTAGCATAATATTTGGAACCTTAGTAAGCTAGAAAGGCCCAAGGCCCATAGAAAGCCCATCTAAGCCCACTATGTGGCTGACTTAGTGCATGGTATAAGTACCCTCTCCACACATGGAGAGGGTGTTGGTTGTTTCATTTTCTCACATAATATTACAAGTTTTCTCTCATCTTTCTTTTCTCTCTTTAAGTGTTCATCCAACCATTTCTCTCTCTAAAACTTCCAAACGATCTATTGTGTGTGCATAAGATATTCTACAATTGGTATCAAGAGCCATGGGGTGATTAGCTTGGTTTAGTGTGCATTTTTATTTCGTGTTTTTCTTGTCCGCGTTTGGTTCGAACTATACAAAGGGTATTCACCTTTTTGTAGGTTTAAAAGCATAAAGCTTTCATTTTTCTTCTTATTATATATTAGTAAAACCTAGTTGTACAAGCAAACCTTTGGAAAAACATAAAAATCTTCATCTTTTATAAAAGTTTTGGTTCGAAAGTTCTTTTATGTCCAAAATCTTGATTCGAAAATTTTTGTGTTAAAAAATTTAAGGTTTATATTTTTACGGTTCTACTAGTCTCAAAATAGTAAGTTGTACAAGTAAAATCGAGTAAAAACGTCAAAAGGTGGGTCTTTAAGTGATTTGAAAAATAGGCGAATTAAACATAATGTTGGATCATGCGATTTAATCAAGGCGAACTAATCATTATGTTTAGGCGATTTAATCAGTTCTGTCTAGGCGATTTAATCATTTGGTTCAGGCGAATTAATCACTTTGGTTTAGGCGATTAAACAATTGGGTTTGAAGGCAAATTAAACAAGGCGAATTAAGCAGTCCTGAAGGCGAGTTAATCAAGGCGAGTTAAACAGCTTCCTTTAGGGGAATTAATCACTTTGTTTTAGGCGATTTAAACAATTGGGTTTGAAGGCGAAGTAAACAAGGCGAATTAAGCAGTCCTAAAGGCGAGTTAATCAAGGCGAGTTAAACAGCTTCCTTTAGGAGAATTAATCAGTTTTGTTCTTCTAGGCGATTTAAACAGTTTCCTATTAGGTGAATTATACGGTTTATTTCTTTGATTTGTAAAATCCCGTGAAATATTAACTTATTTTCTCGGTTTCATCAAGAATTGTAAAATCCTGTGTAATCTCAATATTTCATCACTTAAACATATCCCACTTTAACAAAACGACCTCTAATCACTGATCAATCACGAAGTTATCTTTTCACATAACAAATTCACAATGACTACTTTAGCAGAACATATAATTATGGCTGGAGCTGAGAACCGTCCTCCAATGCTTAAGAAATCAATGTACGAATCATGGGCAAGTCATATACGACTATTCATCAAAAGGAAGAAAAATGGTAGGATGATGCTTGATTCAATCGACAATGGTCCACTGGTCTACCTAACTATTGAAGAAGATGGACATACTCGATTAAGAAATACTCAGAACTCACTGAAGCACAACAACTTCAAGATGACTGTGATATTCAAGCAACCAATATCATTCTTCACGGTCTTCCACTCGATGTGTATGCACTGGTAGACCATCAAGAGGCGGCTAAAAATATTTGGGATAAAGTCAAGCTACTAATGAAAGGCATTGAATTATCATATCAAGAACGTAAATGCAGATTGTACAACTTGTTCGATAAGTTTACTTCTGTTCAGGGTGAGACATTGTATGAGTATTATTGGAGATTCTCTCAGCTGATCAATGACATGCATACTATTGGGATGACAATGCAGCAAGTTCAAGTCAATACCAAGTTTCTGAATGCTCCTCCACTGGAATGGAGCTAGTTTGTCACTAATGTGAAGTTAGCCAAGAGTTTGTATACCACCAACTATGGTCAGTTGTATGCATACCTTAGTCAACATGAACGACATGCTAATGAAGTACGTATCATGTGTGAAAGATATCTAGATCCTCTTGCATTGGTAGCCAACTCTCAAACTCTATACAATCCCTCTTAGTCTCCACAACATTCAGTTCCTTTAATGCATCCACCCCCTCAACAATTCACACCAGTTTATGCGGCACCTGTTCATCATCAACACCATCATACTTCAGTCAATCCACTACAATATTCAATTTCTCTAAAACCATTCATATCTCTGTCAATGACACAACAATCTCAAGCTAAAATTCCTCAATTAGATTCTGGTCTCGCTGTTCCTACATTTCAGTAAAGAGAGGATCTGATTGACTGCATCAACAAAGCAATGGAATTCCTATCTATTTTGGCATCAAGGTTTCCACCTTCAAACAATCAACTCAGAACATCTTTCAATCCCAGAAATCAGGCAACCATTCAAGATGGAAGAGTCATAGTTCAACAAGTTCAAGGAAGACAAACTCAGAGTTTTGCTGCCACTGGAAACAGAGGAATTGCTACAACATCAAAGGGAAACTATGCAGCTGGTCAAGCAAAGGTTGTGAAGTGTTATAACTGTCTGGGGGAAGGGCACATGGCGAAATAGTGCACTCAGCCAAAGAGGCCAATAAATTTTGTGTGGTTCAAGGAGAAGTTGATGTTAGTCGAAGCATAAGAAGCTGATCAGATATTGGATGAAGAGCAACTTACATTCATAGCAGACCCTAGAATAGCAAAAGTTCAAGTTGCTCAGCAGATAATCCCTTAAAGTTCAGCCTTCCAGACTAAAGATTTGGATGCTTATGACTCGGATTGTGATGATATATCCTCGGCTAAAGCAGTTTTGATGGCAAATCTTTCAAGCTGTGATTCAGATGTCCTCTCTGAGGTACCATACTCTGATACTTATCCGAGTGATATGATTAATTAGGATGTACAAGAGATGCTGTATTCTGAACAAACACATATTGTAGATTTTATAGATAATGAGATAACCAGTGATAGCAATATCATTCCTTACTCTCAATATCTACAAGAATCACAAGATGCGGTTATTCAGGATACTACTTCTTCTGCACCAAATGATTTATTGGTTCTATCTTTGGTTGAACAAATGACTAATCATGTCGCTAACTTAGATAAGGAAAATCAGACAAATAAAATGGTAAATGAATCCTTAACTGCTGAGCTTGATAGAACGTGTCGCCATTTTTAAACAAAGACAAAATGTAGATTTGAAAAAACATGAAAAATAAATAGATTCTCAAATGGATGACTTAATTCAAAATAGAAATGCAAAGTTTGCGGCTTTTCCGCAGGAGATCAATACACTTAAACAAAATCTTTCTAATCATGTCAAAGAAAATGAATCTTTATCAACAACATTAACTGTTTTCAAAACAAAATTTAAAGAAAAAGAATCTAAATACATGGACAAGGAAATTGTTTTGGAAAACCAAAATAAAGAACTAGAAAATATTATTTGTAAGTTGTATCGATCTACGCAAGCAATGCATATGCTAATGAAACCATAAGTTTTTTACGATAACACTCATAAACAAGCTCTTGGTTATCAAAATCCGTTCCATCTTAAAAAAGCTCAGCGGATTAAACCAACATTATATGATGGTAGTGTTATTGCTAAGGAACATGATATGAAGATATATTTGATATTGGAAGAAGAAGAGTCGAATAAAAATGCTTAATAAACAAAAATGATCATTTTCAATACAAGAGAAAATTAATATTTCTCTAATTGATTATTAAAAGTTGAATAAAATAAAAGAAGATTTTGGTAAACGTTTTGTTACTCAAAAAGAATTGTTTGCAGAACAAGCTTTCTAGTTAAAACATTCAAACTATAATCCTGACACATCGGTTAAGTCACATACACCAGTTAGAATTGAAGCTCCTAGTGAACTTCCTAAGGTAAGTTTGGTGAATGAAAGTCTTAAAAAGCTAAAATATCATCTAGCCAGTTTTGACAAGGTCGTGAAAAAGAGGACCACATCTGATGATATATCGACAGGTGCGTGGAGTTTTGAACATACAAAAGCTTGTTTTGTAACTGAAATAATTCTATTTTTAAATGTTTTAAAAGATACATTTAATGCGTTTGATAAAACTCTTCTAGATGAAATTACAGAAGTTCAAACTGTTTTTAACCAAATGGAAGCGCTGTTGATCAGTGTTTTGTAGACAAAAACGCTTTTGAAATTCAAATCAAAACAACTTAGGATTGATAATGATCAACCCTTAAACCCAATCATATCTCCAAGAAATTGTGCCAATTGTTTGAAAATCTGTTGATATTCATAATGTGATAAGTCATGAATGGATGAATGCAATAAGTGTCCCTGGAACTTAAGACTGAGCTTTTCAAAAAGAAAGATTTCATTGAAAAAGATGTTTACAATAAACTTGTTAAAAGTTATTCAACACTAGAAAAGCATTGCATTTCTTTGTAATCAGTAATTCAACTTAATCAAGAAATTTTTCAAAAGGACAATTTTCGTAAAAACCAAAATGCTCCTACATTTAATCAATTATTTGAAATAAATAATGAATAGCCTCATCACAAGAAAAGGATACTTCATAGAAAGTTGAAGATTAGATTAAATCTTTGAGTCGAAAAGATAGTGTGAAAAACGTAAAGAAAGACATTGATGAGATTGAAACGATAAACATTGAGTTAGAGCATAGTGTGGCAAAATTACTTTCTGAAAATGAAAATTTTAAAAAAGAACGAGAGCATTTGAAATCAATTTACAAAGACCAATTTGACTCAATTAAAAAGACATGTGTTCAATCCAACGAACATTGTGCCTCTTTAATTGCTCAAATCAATGAAAAGTCTATTGAAAATTCGGATTTAAATGCTCAACTTCAAGAAAAGGTTTTTGCTATTGCAGCATTGAAAAATAAATTAAGGAAACTTAAAGGGCAAAATATTGTCGATACTGCTGTTTCAAAACCTAGTGCCACTATTGCTCCAGGAATGTTCAAGCTAGACATAGAATCCATTTCTCCTAGACTTAAGAACAATAGGGATGCCCATGAGGTTTATCTTGAGAAGACTATAGAAAATATTGACACCCTTCGTGGACTTGTAGAATGCGCAAGAAACAGAATCCTAGTGAACATTTTGTTAATACAAATAAACCGGTTTTAAACAAAATGTTTCTACAATCAACTTAGGCTAAGGTTTTATTAATGACAAAACATAACAAACCATTTTTCTCAAACCTCTTATTTTCTCAAAACATGATTTCTTTACTATCTCCCAACTTTGTATAAAAGCACATGCAACTTGAAAAAGTGCACAAATCTTTTTAAACCCTAACTTTACACAAAATCATCTTACACTTATTAATTTAATTACTTCATTTAGTATATAATCAAATGCAGCAAATCCAAGGAAAATCTTATAAGATTACACAAGATATCTCAAGATTTTGCAAATCAAAATCCGGATTTAGTTACTGTATGCCGGTGCCCTTAGTTTTGCAAGCTGGTGCCCTCTGTCAACAGCATCGGAAGAACCAACCTACAGTAAAACTTTTGGCTATAAATACCAAGCCATTTCTTATGTTTTCACACACCTTTCTCATCTAATCTTCTCTCTAACCAACTGATTTCTCTCTCCCTCTAGCATCTCTTTCTAAATCTTGTATAGGTAATTCACTTCAAGAAAGGAATTGCCAAATACGCGAAAGTTTCAAGCACACTGACTGGCTGCATTCACACCGTAAATATATATAATATATAACAAAATATAAAATATATATCTAAGTGTAAAAACCAACAAGTTCAATGATACCGAGAAG
>BQNB010146279.1:0-15383 GCA_026074375.1 Tanacetum coccineum
GGTACCAGAAGAATATCTTTGCCTTGTCTTCTAACAAACAATGTGGGATCCACAGTTCCTTTAGAGAATTCCCGAGAGAGTAGAAACTTCGACAATAGATCGTACCACGCGCGAGGAGCTTGTTTTAACCCATAGAGAGCCTTCTTAAGCTTATACACATGATTCTGATTGTCTTGATCCACAAACCCGTCCGGTTGGCTGACATAAACTCTTTCACGCAGAATGTCGTTCAAGAATGTCGTCTTAACATCTATTTGGTAGACGATCATATTCATGTGAGAAACATATGCGAGGAAAACTCGAATAGCATCAAGTCTAGCCACTGGAACAAAATGTTAGTGCCAATATTACGGTATTTAATCTACACAGTCTCGTTTGTTTTGTTGATGACAATTTTTTAGAATTCCTCCTAATTCATCAAGTTTCACCTTGTAGATCCATTTTAAAGTAATAACCATCACTTATCTTACGAGGAACGAGTCCCATACTTTAAGACATTCAAATTTAATTAGCTCCTCTTACAATGATTCAATCAAACAGGATTGATTACTACGTCTTATAAGTCTGGTTCAACGAATGAGAAAGCAACATAGTAACAAAATAAGGCTTGTTCATGTAGTTGGAGTCTTGTGGAAACAGGTCTTTCGAGTTCACCGATGATGTTGTCTAAAAGATGATCCTTAGTCCATTTGTTAACATGTTCTGAGTTAGGAGCAGTAGTGTGCACAACAGTGGGAATAACGTCCAAAGAAGAAGATCCAAAATCGTTTTCTGGAATTGGAATACCAAAGAATGGATCGTTATTCATGTGTGCAATATTTAAGTCGTGCTTCTCTTCTTCAATATCGATAAAAATAACAGGAGATTGAGTTTTGGGTGAAGTTTGTGAGTTACTAGGTGATGGTGTATCTTGGTCAACAGTTGTTGAGGAAGGTGAACCGATTGATTCAGCGGGTGCTAGAGCTACTACTTCAGCATTTAGAGCAATGACTTCAGGTGATGGTGGATCAATACTAGGTGGAGGATTGAGTAATTCACCAAATAGTGGTTGAAACAAAATATCCCAATCAGTTCATGAAGGTGGTACATACGGTGTTGAAGGAGGAGTATTTGGTACGAGTCCTGAACTGATTATTGCAGGAGTCATTTCATGAAGTGCGGATTCTAAACTGCTATGTTCAGAAGCCATAGCTGTCAGCTCATCAAAATCTACATGAATTGTTTTGATGATTCGTTTGGTACGTCGGTTGTAAATTTAGAAATGGCGTTTCTTTAATGGGTGCGTAGCAATAAAATACCAATATCAGTTTTTCGGTTGTCACATCCTAAGTTCTAGCTATCATTTGTCGGATAACAATGTGCACCAAATACATGGAAGAATGATAAGCCAGGAAGTTTGTCATGTAAAAGTTCATATGGTGTTTTGCCATGACGAAGACGTATGATGGAATGATTTTGGGTATAACATGCAGTAGCAACTACTTTTGCCCATAAGAATAATAGAGCTTTTGCATAAATCTACATTGTGCGGGCAGCTTCAATTAGCGTACAATTACGTCTTTCAACGAAACCATTTTGCTGTGGAGAGCGATAACGGATGTTTCATGAAGATCCAACCCTCTTAATAATATTCACATAGTCAAATTTTGTGATTAACAAATTTAGTTCCATTAATCTGTTTTGAGTCGCGGACAGGTGCCTAAGAGCCCAGTTGATCATTTTGAGAAACTTGATTATAAAATTATGGAGCTTCCATCTCTGACCATAAGCACTTTAACAAAGTAAATCGAGAGAAATCAATGACAATGACGAGATTTACTTCTTCCATTAACACCTTGCGACACGCAATGGCACAAAAGACCATGTGCGAAAAGATTGAAAGTTTTTCGTGGTTGGTGTCTTCATATTTAGTGTTTGTAGGGTTTCTTCTTGCTTTTGCCTCATTGCACAATGCAGAACACAGATGTCTTTTTCAAACTTTTATCTTAAGAAACCTCGAGCAAGACCGTGTCTAAGTTAAATTTTAATTGGCACAAAGTTCAGATGAGAAAGACGTTTTCGGTTGCACAACCATAACCCAAGTCTTTAAGGCTTTGACAAGAGACATATATGGAGCAGACACCATCATATCTCCAAGAGACAGTGTATACAGTTTGTTTTCTCGAGATCCATCAATATATCAACACCTTCATAGAGTACGAATGAAGCCAGGTGTGTTGATCGAAAAGAAACTTCAAGTTGAATACACAGAATTGCCCATCTAGTAATAAGTTGTGACCAAGACCCTTCCACGTAGTAAACCTAGAGATCCGTAACATCCCAATCTGATAATCACCAAAATCCCATTACTTGGCCACTGATAATTTCCCGAATTCACTGTACCCAAAAATTCTTGACGAAATGGTGAGCTGAGAGCGATCCCATTCATATGCTTGAGCAGCCGAGTCTAAATACCAAAAATAACAATTTAGATGACCGCATTCATCAATGAGAGAGAGATGAACATCAGAATCTATGATCCAAGATTTACTAGGTTCTATGTTGTTAGCAAATATAGATTAATAAACTTAGGATTTGCTAATAGAACATTAGTTTTGGATTTCCTAGGGGTTTCCTTGAGGTAAACAATAGTTACTACAGGGTCGTAGTGTAAAGTATGCTAGAACAAGTTGGTTTTTCCTAAGAGGCACTTCAGCAGTTTTGGTAATCCTAGTTAAAGGGCACACATTTCCTACGATAGTGAAGGTCCGACCAGTAGGTCTCCAAGTGTATCCAATATTTTTGAACACATTTCCTGTTGGTTTCCAAACTTTCTCTTGAACTTTTCTTTAACTATTAGATTAGCACGAGCATTTACATTCATTGATAAAATTAATAACACATAAATCATGATTATCAAAAAGCAGGCAACATACACTTAACACATAGAAGTTCAGAATCCGATATTAATCTTATGGAATGCTGTCACATTTTGCAGATCCGATAGGTTCGAAAACACACTTCTTATTTTTACTAACTAATTTAACTGACCTAGTGGGCTTCTACTTTATTCTTCTGATACACTTGGTGTTTTGTTGTATTCTTAACTTTCTTTGTATTGCCTGAAGCTGGTGATCCGCTAGCACTAGGTAGACGATTTTAACTCCTTAAGAAACCATCAGGTTTTGTTAGAAATAGGTTTGATGAAGAACTGTTTGTGTTTTGTGTTTATCCTTGAGGATGCGACGGGCACAATTAATCTAACTCTTTGTCCTTATTCTTTGGGTCACATCTACTAATTTGTCACTTGAAATTTATTGATGGGCGGTCAGTTTGTCTGATTATTATAAGTAACTCCTGAATTTGTTTGGTATACTTACAAGTAGAGTCTAAGGAATTATTTAGAGGATTTTGGGATTTTCCTTGTTCAACTACTTCCTTAAGAATCACAGCTTGTTCCTGAGTGGCCTAAGGTAGTTAGAGTGAGATGTCCTTATTGTTCAACAATTTAGGGGCAGTTGGTTCCACAATCAATTTAAGCATTTCTTGAGCAATAGTTTTGTTTGGTAACAATATTGATTAAGCTAAATATTTCCTTTAAGTTTCTTAATTCATCTATTTAGAGCTGTTAATGACCAAACCTATTTCCTAAAACCAATACATTTAAATCATAGATTTTCCACAAAAATTTAATTGACATGATAATTAGAAGCATCACATTGTTCAATTTGAGCATAAACGTGTTGGTTTGATCGAGTCATAAAGTTTGTTTAGTATGTCCTGAGTTCAGAATGTTCATTCCACGATAAGCTTTGACACCTTATGATCCAATTCAATATTTATCGTTTCAATCTTTTCTATGTCCTTCTTGACCTTATCCTCATTTATATTTTGACTTAAAAATTTAATTCACTCTTTCAACATCCTTATGTCCGTGACTTTCTCTGTGACTGAGCTTTCAATTCATTTAATCAAAGTATATTCAATATTAGAGCACTTTGTTCAAAACAGAATTGTCCTTTTAAAAATTTCCTGAATACGTTTGAGTATCAACTTCTAAATAGATGCAATAGTTTTTCAAGAGTGTATAACTTCTGACAATTCAATGTATGTCTCTTTTTCAATGAATCCTTTTTGTTTGAAATCCAGTCTTAATTTTGAGACACATTTTACATTCATGCATATTCACAGAAGCATTATCCACAGTAGAATTCATAATTATGTTCACTATATCTTTGTTAATGACTTGTTCCAAGAGTCGTTCGTTCTCATTTGAGAAGAGTAACTGTTTGCATTAAAGATTCTTTTTCTTTTAATTGTTCAGAAAGAGTTTGTTTAAGACGATCAATCTTGATAGATTGTTCACATGAATCTGAAACATTATCTCAACTTTTTAAATCAACATTTTGTCATTCCATTCAAACTTTAACGACTCATTCCTTTATATCTTTCAAAGCTCACAGTTAAAGTATCATTGACACTTATGATTTACAGATAAATCTTGTGGTGCAATTAATTACTTGTTTTTAGTTTGTTCTATCACAGATAAATATAAGTATATCTTGTTGTGCAGAGGAGTTTGAATTCTGAACAGCTACCTGTTGTGTTTCATGCACATACTGAGAATAAGGAATGATTTTGCTATCACTAGTTATTTCAGTATCTGAATGATTCACATCATTTGTCTGTTCAGAAGACGACCTCACCTACACACCTTGATTTATCATATTGTTATCCATATTATCAGGATTGTGTACCTCAGCGAGAACATCTAAACCATAGTGAGATAAATTCGCCATGAAGACAACTTTGGCAGTGATTGAGTTCAATCACAATAGAGTCATATGCATCAATCATCTGCTTGATAAAGCGGCATTATGGTAATGACTGTCCTGTGTTGGCTTGACGTCTATAGACTCCTGAGATCTGCAATATTCGTAGCTCTTCTTCTGTAAATGTTGACCATTTATGCTTGATCTGTGTACCAGCAACACTTTATCCTTAAACCAAGAATCATCCTTTTTCCTTTTAGGTTTAGTGCATTGTTTGGACATGTGTCCCTCCCCTTTGCAGTTGTAACAAATAACAGTCCTTTGTTTCCCAGAATTGCTTCCACTTGCTCCTGGAGTGTAGGTCCTAGTGGTACCCATAGCAAAAGAAATTTGTCTCCCATGTACTGGTTGTAAAGTCACTCTTCCATCATTAATGGTAGCTTGTTGCCTAGGGTTTGATGAATTCCTCAGCTGGTTGTTGGTAGTAGGATAACGAGATATAACGACAACTGATAAGAATGACATCATATGGCTGATGTCCCCCCCCCCCCATCCCCCAACGGGGAACATCACCTTTCTAGTATAAAGAACAGATTAGATCCTAGTCAAGTTGGTACATTAGTTGCGGGTTATTGGTTGATTGTGGGAGCATTTTCTAATTAAGGAATAGATGGTGATGGAGAATAAACGTTGTGGTGAACTGATGATTGATAATCATTAGATGGATAAGTGATTGAAAGAGGTGTGGATGATTGATTGGTTGAGTATTGTTGAGACTGATAAGATGATCTATACTATGCAGAGTGATATAGTGAAAGCTTGTGTAGAAATAGAAGTTATGGTATGATTATTGATGAGGTTTAATAATGAGACATGTCAGTTTGTAAAGTTGCAACTAAGGCAAGCGGATCTGAGTTGCGTTCATGCATTAAACAAACTTCATTTGCATGAAAGTTCATGTTTGTCCCAGTAAGCATAAGCTGATCAATGTATTGTGTGCAATCCCAACCAGTTTGACATCAGCACAAATTTCTCCACTCAGAGGAAATGATTAAAAACTTAGTATTTACTTAAAAATCGTTGCAGTTCATATGTAGATGTTTCATGTCATTGAGTATAGTGAAAATTCAGTAGAATCACTAGTTTCCCCCTTCTTATAACAAACTTTCTCGAATTCATCATATAGTTTACATTCACTTCCCTGTTTATCATGAAGTTTCCTTGCATGAAAGTTGGATCTTTCCCAAAGTTCCTTGGCGACTTTATGATTGCTAACTAATGCATAGACCTCTGTGTAGTACCTTGAAGAATGAATATTATTGCCTTGACATCACAATTCAGCTTGTAATTGCATCTCAGGAGACAACTAATCAGAGTATTTTCCTTGGCCTAGTGCATACCATTGTCCTCATTGTAGTCCAATGAAGTGACCATTTTTGCGGAAAATTAGAAGGTGTTGAAATAAACCGCTTTTGTAATTTATTGTTAAGTTTGTTTATAAAAACATAAGATTTAACTTTTTGTGAATTCAAACTTGCACAATAAGAATATAATAAAAAGAATAATCACCAAATAAAGAAAATAAAAGATACAAGTGTGAAAGATCAAACCAAACACAAGGATTTATAGTGGTTCGGCTACGAAGCCCCTCTTCGCCTTACTCCACTCCGCGAGCACCAACTCGCTATTTTCTTTACTATGTCAACAACTCCCATATGGCGGAGAAACCGTAACACAACTTTCGCTTAATCAATTCTTACACTTGAGCTAGATGTCGAGTTCTAATCTTGCTAGACCCACTCTATCACACTTCACAACTTCTCACTACCCTTCACTACCTTCACAACACACTTCATAACTACACAACTACTTCACGCTTTATATTCTTCACACACTACTTCACTTCTTCCTTCAAACCTAACTATCAAAACTTGGATGAAACACTAAGATTCACTATACTTTATACAATCACCAAGATCTATCTACTACACAACTTACAAGATTTACAATGATATACAAGTTAAATGATATAGATGCAACAGATTGCAATACACACTTGAGTGTAATACTTCTTCATGATGATGTATTATTTCTCCTCTGCACTTTGAGGAATTGAGCTTGTAATTACTTGGAAACAAGCTTATGATTAAAATATCAAGGATTTTAATGAGATGTGTGTGCTGTTTTTGACCAGAAAGAATTAGTGCAAAAATGTAAGAAAATAGTGAGAAATGCTTTATTTATATGACATTCTGGAGGAGCGTCTACCTATGGGCGGTCCCCTTAAATAGGTGGGAGTTCCCCTTAAAGATAAGGGGGCCGCTTGTGTATTTAAGGGGGCCGCCCTAGACTAGGCGCTCCCCAGTTTGTCCTTTTGTGTAGGGGGATTTTCTGGAACTTTCTAGCCGTTTTAGGTTCGAAAATTTGAATTGCAAAATGTTTATTTTGAATAAAACATTTCTTTGTAATTGTAGAAAATTTTTTGTAATGTTTACAAAATTGTTTATAAATAATTATAAAAAAATTGAAGAGGTTTAATAAAAATTTCCTTAATCATAAAATGCATTAGCGCATTATTGTATTCATACCTTTAAGTGATATAATTTTCGAAATGAAATTTACTACTAATACTTGTTTACTTTTAATTTTACATTACGTTTTTAATATTTTGTATTATCAAAAAGTAAAGAAGTGAATACTTATTAATAAGTATATTAGGCATTATATTTATCAACAATCACCCCTTTCTTGATGATATAAAAGTAAACTCAATAATGTAAAATTATTTTGAACCAAGTAAATATAGTGAGTTTTATGTCATTTCTCTCCTTTTTTTGGTAGAATCAAAAAGGCATCATTAGAATTGCTATAAATCGACAGAATAAATCTCCCCCATGATTTTTGCTCCCTGCGTTCGAGGCAACCAGGATACGAGCTATGGTTTCTTGGCTACAAAAACGAGTTAAAACAATACAAATAGTTCTAACATGTAGCAAAAAGGAAAAATATGGCATAATAATAATGAAACCAAAAATAATCATCCATTAAAAGTAAAATAGTATGTGAACCACTACTCCATGCATCCACAAGAAAATAAAGAACATGCTAACATACGATGATAGAATTTTTAAACTACAAAAAGTCCTTTAACTAGTAAAGACTCCATAGACTTTGCTGCAAATGGTAGAAGAACAATTATTTGAAATCTAAACATAGAGTATGTTAGTTTGGTGAATGATGTGGAGTGGTAATGATGATTATTGGTGGTTGTGAGATCATATTTCCAATATATGAAAACATATAGTAAAGTTCCCCCTTAACCATAAATGAGAGTTTCGTTGTGGAAACAACAAGCATGAACATCAATGCGCTCGATTAAATTCCAAGGGATTAGGATGCCCAATGATGGGTGAAATGTGATGGTGAGTCGTGATGAACATTAGTGGAGTAATGGGGTGAAGTGAGAGGGTTATATCCATTGAGTTGGTTTGCCTTGATTGGAGTTGGAGGAACTCAAGGATAGGAGCAATGGAGGGTTTAGTAAGCCATTTGTGGAAGGAATGAAGACAGAGTTGTTGAATTTGGTGTGGTAGTCCAATTGAAGAGACGAGTGACTTTAGAGGAAAGGATTTAGAGGGTGCATAGGGAGCACCTGGTGACGAGACTTTGAAACTTGGGAGATGGGTTGTATTTCTTGTTTTTGTCAGTCATAATAGTTGTTTAGTGGTATAATTGTGAATTAGTTTCCTTAGATGTTTGGCAAATGGAAGCTTGAGGTAATGCCATGGATGTTTGAATAATGGTTGTTGAATGATAAAGAAGATGGTGTAATTAGATGATCATTTAGAGGTATTTAAAGGAAGGAAATGGTTGAAAATGGAATGAGTTTAAACTAAATAAAGTTTATATCCAATTAATGTTTGAGCATTCTGGGCAAAGAGATAGCTGAGACTAGTAAAAAGAGGGTCAAAAAGCAAGAAAAACTAGTTTTACGCCATGATCTTCTTAGGGGCGGTCCCACTAATTAGGGCCTCCCTTAAAGAAAAGGGGGCCGCCTCGTTATAAATTAAGGACCGCCCTCTGCTGTTTTTCCATTTTTTTCAAGAAAAACGATTTTTTCCAGAATTTTTGTAGAGTATTTAATGTTTTGGTGGTATTATTTGTAGCAACCCTATTGAGTTTTATGAGCACATTTAATCAATTAAGATGTAATAAAAGCCTCATCAATCATGAAAACAAAGTACATAAAGTCAATTAAATAAAAACAACCCAAATGTTTAAATTATCATAAAAACAAGTATCTAAAGATAACCAACACCCAAGTCTTTCCGAATAAATCGGATAATCACCACACGAGTTGTTTAGAACATACACATAATCAAGTTAAAAATTGTCTTAAACAACATTTAGCTATCTAGCTAATTTCTCTCCTATGTCTTCACTTCTTCTTACTTGCTAAATTCACCTCCATTAGTGCCTGTCAAAAGATTGAACCCTCTGCGCATCTCTCATGCATTCGGTACGTTTGGTTAAGCAAGGTGGTTGTCGTGCAAAGAGATTTCATCGTTTGTTCGGAAGAGGAAAGGTATTGGTAGTTTTGGTATGTCGAGTGGATGACGAGAGTTAATGATAGTTAGGAATCAGATTACTTGCTCAAGAAGGTTCGACAAAATCACATTCAACATCATCAGTTGGTGAGATGACGTGCTTGATGATGAGGAGGAATGAAGATTAGAATGAACGACGTGCCCTTGCCACAATACTTCGAGGTCGTCGAGTTTGTCTTAGGGCAAGAGGACACATGACTCATTCAACAATGTCATAGGTGCCATTGTCAAGATGAGGATATGTTTCCATGACGTATCGATAAAGACAAGTTAAAAACATGATGGAAGATTTGCGGTTAGAGTAGCTCTTGAACATTCGATTCTTTTGACAAAGAAATAAGCACGATTGTATTCTCTTTGGGCAACAACACAGATACAAACATGTGAGCAGACATGCGATAGACGGTCCATGATCCGCCTATCTGAACCATCTCTCGAATGAGTTCTTCCTATTGCTTCATTACGGGCTTAGTTCTTTGGTGAAATTTGATTTAGATAGATAAGCTAGCTATTGACTTTAATGGTATGTCTCTACCATGACACGTTTTTTCAGTTACCAAGAATCGACGGAATGTCGTCGGGAGTAGGAAGATCGGTGCAATATGGTCCCTTGGTTTCTTGAGAATTCAAGGAGATGCAATGTCCCACTCGTTTGAAAAATTGGCTTGACCTTATGTATGAGAATTTTGAGAATTTGACCGAATTAAGCGAAGTAAGAGTATGAAATTCATTTAAATCATAAAAGAGATGACAAAGATAGCCATATCATAGTTTGTACGTAACTTGACTAAGAAGCTCTAGATAAATCCGAACAATCGGTTCGTTGATTTGAAAGAGACATTTGAAGTGAATGTTAGTAAAGGGACGCTCGATATTTTTGGATAGTAGTAGGCATGATCAACAGACACACCATCATGAATATTGCGGTTTTCATAGTTTGTAGAATGAGCAATAAGTGAGAGGGATGCCGGGAATTTTGGATACTTTGATGTAGTATATTAGTGAGAGATATATCGTGGTTGTACTTTCGGGCATATTTGTCACCTAAACAAGTCAACAACAATGTCAAAAAAATGCAAAAATAAAAATGTATTGTAAGAAAATACTATATGTGGAACAAAATACTTCGACTCAAAAATAAAAACCTACGAAAAGTAATATAATCTCCTAGTTTATTTTTAACTCAACTTTAAGTATTTGACAAATGTTACATAATGATTGTAAATTTCGTCAATTCATGTGAGTTTTGTTGCAATTGCTTATCACTAGTAAAGTACTATTTGATTCAAATCTTATTAATTCGATATATCCAAACCCCGCGTCCTTATGGTAAATCTTTGTCAATATGTCAAAAATATAATGAATAATATATTTTTGATGACTCACACTAGTATTGTTATGTGTTTATATACGGTTGATAAAAAATGTAGTGATGGCCATCTCGACTCTAACAATCAACCTAGTAGATGAACCAAAACTCTCTTTATTTTTATAAAATTTTTACTCCATTGATGAAATAAATATATAATATATAATTAATAAAATAAATAAATATATATATATATATATATATATATATGTTTGGATAATCAATACTTGATTATTTTTAACATGTTTTGGCATTAATCAACAATGTGTAAGTTTTAAAAATACATATATGCAAAAATTCGGCCATATGTTCATAAGTATACATGTTCTTAAAATTTTGACTCAATAAGTGTTTTGATTCAATCCTATCAAGGTTGTAGTGTTCCTATGACTATGGGAATCATTATAGTTATGGAAATCCTAGACTAAATCAAGAAATATAACAATAATGAAAAACCCCCAATTTTGATTAAGAACAAAATTAGATGAAATCAAACAAAAAGAAGGTTGAAAAACTTACAAGAAATATTGTTGATTGACTTGTTAGTGAAAGCCCTTTGCGAATTTTGGTTAATTGGAAGATTTGAGGTTTTGATTTTGATGGCAATGGTGATGGTATTTTCGTCACAACAGGTAGGAGAAGAGGGAAGAGAGAAAAGTGATGTTTGGTATAAAATTCGACTGTAAGGGGGTGTTTGGTTTCGCAGATAGGTGGTCCCCTTAATTAATTAAGGGGGCCACCCTTTTTACATGGCCGGTCCCCTTAATTTTAAGGGGGCCGCCATCTGAAAAAAAAATCTTTGATTTTTGGCTAGTTTTGTAAGAATGAATATTGACAATTTTTAATTAACTCTTTGTTTAATTAAAAAGTTTCTTTGACTATCTCGGACGAGATAATCAGGATGTCAATACATAAGATGATTTGGTGACTAGACTTCTTGGAAGAGCTTCGTTACCGAACCACTATAAATCCTCACGATGTGCTTTGATGTTCTTACTCTTAACTTCTTGTCTTACCTTATTTTCTCATATTATCCTATTACAATTGTTTTAGATAAGTATATGGTTCATATTGTCAAGAGTTGAATTCACATATATCGAATCGTAAATTATTTACAAACACTTTAAAACCTTAAATTAAAAAGCTTAAACTATTCCGCCCCACTTCTATTTTTTCCACAAATCACCATCTTTTCGCCTCATATTAAAACTACTCACAAAGTCATCAATCTAACACCTCAAATGCCTCATCAACCAACAAGGTAAGTTATTTGGTGATAAGACCTTTTACTTTTTATCATGATTGAGCATCTACCAATTCCTTTCTTGACAAGAAGAATCATCATGAATCTTTCCGCTACCATCACCATAACCACAGCCTACTAGTAACTCAAACCAATTCAACCCATGAAGGTTAAATCACCTTTCACATATCCTAACACTTATAATTAACTTTTTTTCAAAATCCAAGTGAATTCTGTAATGAAATGCGTCTCATTCTCAACGACACCCTTAAAACCTTTAAACCTCTCCATCAAAACCAAACACGATGATGCAAGTAGTAGGATTATACCTTACTTCTAATTTACTTCTTTATAAGTTTCTTTTGAAAAATCATATTGCATTCTAGTTTTAGTGAATCATACTGCATCAATATACACATTATATAATAATGACTCATCGAAAGAACCAAAGTATATTTTGCACACTATTTTTTTGTGGTTTTAAATATACGACTTTAGTTTGTATGGCGATTCTTTGTCAACAGACTAAATTTGCCTATTTCATATCATTTCCTTTTTGGTTCACTCATACACTCGATGCTGTATATGGCATACTTGTCTTGGGAAAAAGTTTCATTTATTTAGTTTTCCCTCTTGTAGGTTCAATGCCCCCCCCCCCCGCACGCGTATACACTTTGTGGTAATATGGCAAAAGGATGAAGTTTGCACCGTTCATTTTTTTCTTTGTAGGTTCATTTGATGCCCTCGAGCAAGGGGGAGCATTCATCAAATAGTCATATTGGGTCGTCTATACACTCGCTGTATTTGACATATTTGTCTACAGACAAAAGCAATTATGCACTAATCTTTTGGTTTTGTAGGAATCATACTTGAACGCCCTCGAGCAAAGGGAGCTCCACGAGATTCATACGTGCATCTATATACACTTTGTTGTATATATTTTACTCGTCCAAGGACGAATCTAGTTTTACACTAATTTTTATTTGTAGCTTTTTAATCGTATCTTGATGCCTCGAACAAGGGGGAGCACTCGTCAAGGGGGAGCATGCACGCATTCATAATCATTTTTACTCTTCGACAATCCTTTACGTTTCGACCAAAAGGAAGATGTCATTTTCTTCATTATATAGTTATGTATTTTATATGCTGCATGAAACTAACATTTTTGTAGGTTAAGCTTTCAAATTTGATCCATTGACCCACAATAAACCAAGGACAATCACCTAGGGGATGCAACAACATAAGGCGTTTGAGTAGACATTAAGGATGATGCAAGCTCGCCTTTTCGGGGAGAAATGAAGTTAAACTCCAAGGACACACCCTTTTTGTTTCGACAAAAGGGGGAGAAGAGTGTAAACGGAGAAGGTAATGTAAAGGTAGTACGGGGATACAAGTAACTTTTACATTTACTATATATTACGTTTACATATTTTGTCATCAACAAAAAGGGGGAGATTGTTAGTGCAAATATTACGGTATTTAATCTACACAGTCTCGTTTGTTTTGTTGATGACAAACATGTAACTTGTAATACATAACGTAAATTGTAAAGTTACTCGTAATTATATTTTGTGTCAATATACATCAACACATCTCCACGTCTCGATTCCTCGTATGTTACAACACAGGTTCGTACATGTTTGTTATGTTGCATTATGATCAAACCTCATTTCACACTTTGCATATTTTTAAACACAAGTAACTTACATTTTAAGAATATATACATTTTACTTTAACACATTTCTTTAAAAGAAAAAAGCTTGTAATTTTACCTCATCCATGACATCACCATATCTTACCAAATCTGGAAAAATCTCTCCAAGATTGCATAAGATCTTTCAAGATTTTGCAAATCAAAATTTGGATTTTGTTACTGTAGGCCGGTTCCGCCGGTTCCCTTTGATTTACAAGCCGGTTCCATTGGTGAACAATAGGTGGTTCTGTTCAGCTTTTCCTATAAATAGAGGAGCCTTTTCAATCCATTTTTCACCACTTTTCACACACTTTTTCCACCATTTTCACTCATTTAGATCTGTAGGTTTTCATTTTAAACACCCCATGTTTATATGATCATAATGCTTCTAACACTCATCTTGTTGTAAGCATACTTTCATGATGATTCACCAAAGCAAGCCTTGAAGATCATGTCATTTCCACCCACCACAAAGCATACATATATGTAGATCTACAAGATTGAAGATCTTATCATCATCATTTATTTGAAGGCTTTATATCAATGGAAGCTCATATAGATTAGGCATTCATATCCAAGTAACACATATGTCTTGGATCTTTATTGTATTCACTATTGTAATCACATTGTTTAGATGGTTTATGTGTTTGTTCCATAAAACACAAGGTTTGTTATGTTGGGCCATAAAACATAACGGGGTTTTGGGTTAGTTCTACCCTTTGTGTAAGGACTCGGTATTTAGCTTTATACCGGATAAAGTGTAAGTGACGATGGGTTGGTTATACCGATGTTAGAACTCGGTATTTAGCTTAGTACCGGATAAAGTGTAAGCAACATTGTGTAAGGTTTTCTCCGCCGAGAAGGGAGCTTGTTGATCTTGTGAAGTAACTCTCGAGTTGGGTACTCGGGGAGTGGAGTAGGACGGAGAGGAGCTCCGTGACTGAACCACTATAAATCATCGTGTTCGGTTTGCTTTCTCTTTACATACCGTTATCTCTTTATGCTTTAATTATGCTTATGTTACGGATTGTTGTGTATGCTTGTGTTGTGACTACATGATTTATATTGTCTTAATCGTCATAGATTATATTTTGTATTTTCCATATTAAGTCACAATTGTTCGGGTATTTGATACAAAAGTTTTTTATTTTTAATCGAAAACGTATTCACCCCCCTCTACGTTTTCCACACAAAAGATTCCTCAAAATCAATTCCCTCTTCTTGACGGTAACCACAAGCAACCAAACGATCCTTGTTCTTTAGAATTCCTCCTAATTCATCAAGTTTCACCTTGTAGATCCATTTTAAAGTAATAACCATTACTTTGTTTGGACGAGGAACGAGTTCCCAGACTTTAAGATGTTCAAATTCATTAAGCTCTTCTTGCATTGCTTCAATTCAACATGCTTGAGTTAATGCGTCTTTATAGTTCTTTGGTTCGACTGATGTGAGAAAGGAATCATAGTAACAAAATAATGCTTGTTCATGGAGTTGGAGTCTTGTGGAAACAGGTCTTTCGAAAGGGGTGTTTGGGTTAACTCTACATTTTGTCATAATTTTGGGTTAACTCATAATTTTGTCAAAAATGCTTCTTTGGTAATTGTTTCATTAACTCATATTAGTCATGACATGATTATAATGTATGATATGCTATATGACTACTTGTTGCATCTCATTTAGTATTATATACTCTTTGCGTCTTGTATTTAAACTTGTTGTT
>BQNB010146281.1:2733-16598 GCA_026074375.1 Tanacetum coccineum
GAACTAGGGTTCGTACCCTCTTTTTATTCTAAAGTTACACACTCAAAACCCTAAATTCAAGTTTGTATATATAGGAAAATCGCTGTGACGGTGTCGCATTTTAGTCATGACGCCGTCATGAGAGAGAATATTCTAAATAATGGGCTGGGTCGTGTACTCTGATGCCGTCATGAGATCCAGTGACGCCGTTTTGGTCTTCGTTGTGACGGCGTCACGTAGTATTGGTGACGCCGTCTCCAGCTGCTGAGAACATTATCTTGAGTGATGTTGGTGTAGGTCCGTAGTCTTGTCCGTTTCTTCTCCAAATGAGCCCAAGTCATGTATAATTCTTCCAAATGTCTTCCATATGCGAAATACCTAAAAAGGAACGATTAAGTACCTATTTTGGTCATAAATGCACGATTTAGGAGGTTAAACGACCCCGAAAAAGTGTATAAAATGACACCTCATCAAATACCCCTACACTTCGGATTTGCTTGTCCTCAACCAAATGAGATTTTCTACCTAGACAATAACAATATGATGGTTATTTTACCTACTCTTTAAAAGTATTTTACAACACAACCTTGTAGACCTCGTAATCAAAAGCACGAAAAGTATATACCAGCACCTCACATAAGTGTTTAGGGATTCTCTCTTTCACTCGGTTATATAATAAATTATAACATATGGGGGAAACAGAAAATCAATACTCATTACCTGTCATAGCATATAAATTACCATAGGCTTGGTAAAGGATCAAACCTCCACCGCTAGGTGCAAGTATTATTCATTACTATCTAAGAGTTCTTTTAAAGGGTTGTGGGGTGTAGGTGTAAGATAACATATAATGGAAACAAAAACGGATGTGATACATTTGGGTGGCTTTGGGTGAATTTGGAGTGGAAGGGTTAGCTAATTATTTACACGGATACACTTTGGTTTGGTTGCTAAGCCAAGACTTAGACGAAGATCTACAAACTCTACAAAACTCTACATCAATCTCTTTCTTTTTGAATAACATAATACATCACATGGGGTTTATAATACGTACCCCTACACTTGAGCTTTTTACATGCTCGATATTTATAATCTAACTAATGACCCAATTTGAGGTGGATCAAAATAACACGGAGATCATTTAACAAACATATATGGGGTATTGGCTTAACTTTCTTCCCCATTCTTCCGCAAAATAAATACTACCATGAATCTCAATCGTCCCAAAACTGTATTTATAAGGATAAGGACTTAGCAACCGCGTACTCAAATAATTAACTTGGGTTAAACATAATAATGTACTAAAAAGGAGTACATACAAGGTAGGATAAGGTGATTTAGGTGTGACGATTGGTTTAAGGGTGGCAATGCTCTTCATTAATAATCTGGAATCCACCAAAAAATTATGAGAACCGTAAAAAAGGATAGGCTCAGAGGGTTGTACTAGGGGTATCCTACACTAAAAATGAGTGCATGGCAAGGGTGTGGGATAGTTATATGATCGGTGTGACCATCATAACAATTACAGGTTTAAAACATGGGTTAATCCTAGTGCCTCTTATCTAGCAAATCTTAATACTCATTATGCGGTCTCGGGATGCATCACAATAACAAGTTCTAGAATTTAATATACTACTGGTACAGTCATATAATTTAATACCAATCTTAATGCTCCAAAAAAGGCGACAAAGACCACACGTACACATCCGTGATGACGAAATAAACACATATGACTGCTCACTCCTTAACACGAGAAAGCTAAAGGTATAAACTATCTTGGGTATCAATAATGGATACCCGAATTCCTATAGATCTAAAGGCGAACCTCACATTTTTTGGGTGGAATTCTGAGGGTTTTTGTGCTAGTCATATACATTCCTATCCATGAGACGCTATTAATACTTGGTTTTCGTCGGTATGTGTCATAAAAAAATTTAAATTTTGGTCAAAATTACCTTTTTATGCTATGTTTCGATATATTACCTATCATTTTAAGGAACAAAGCAAATGACAAATGAAAGAATAGTTTCTAAGGCTTATTTTCCCACTACACTTAAATTGAACATTGTCCCCAATGTTGTATAGAAGTACCCGTAAAAATGAATGAAGAGATAAGAAAACAAGGAAAAGAAACTAGTACTCCCTTGGTTTGCTCAATAATGGAGAAGAAACATGCTATAACTGGTTAAATCATCCTCCAAGAATCGTCTAATGAAAACTTTCTAAGAACTTCCAAGCTTCTTGTAACACCCCCAAAATGGGTCGCAGCGGAATAAGGATCCGGGGCGTGTTACTTATCAGATCAATAACACAAGATAATATAAGAATGACACAAAAAGTCGTTTAAACTGATACATTGGATTTAATAATGATAGGGATGAAAATAGCTAATGCAGTCGGTGTATGTCTGCAGTTTCAAAAATTACCAATTTGGAAATATAACAAAGTTATTTATCAGAAATACTAGAAATATAAATGTACAGTGTCTGGGCGTGGCGACCGCCGTCCAAGGCTCAAGAAATCCCGATGCCTTTTCTTCACCTTCCAGATACACTCTTATTCCTTCAATAATAGTAAGAGAAATTCTCTTATCGTTTTCTGGAATAATTCTCACAAGTATCCTATTATTATCATTCCTGATAAATTTTACACCTGCATAAACTACCAAAATGATTATTTAATCATAATATACTCAAAACAAAACATACATGACACATACACAACTAACAAGAAGACTCCGACCTAAATAAGCAGAAGAAAATATACATGATTATGGTTTCACTCCCCCCCGCCATCTCAAAAAAGCGCTAGTTTTTTGTTCAGTCACGAGGCATGACTCTATCTGACGCTTATTTGACTGCTAAAAAGTGGGTTTCCTCTACACTTAAGTCAAGTGCAGTGATAGTAGCTATACACAACCATTTGATGCGGATCGGAGTATGCCAAGTGGTGTGAAAGTCAGAGTGGGAATGGTTTAAGGGTATTCTACTACACTTCCCCCATAAAGCACCCACAACCTTTGGTTTGATGGGTGATTTGAAGTTGAGAAAATTATGACAATAATCGGTTTATGTCATTCTCATAGAAATTATGCCTATAACGATTCTTTATCTATTCCGGTTCCCATCATCTTTATCTCGACTTCATCTTCATCTTCGTACTCAAGCTTATTTTCCTCAAAGACAATGAAGTAATTGGAATATAAGGTTAGGAATTTAAGTGTTGGGATTTGAGTTGGTAGTCTCCACCTCGCATTTAGAGAGTGGGTTTAATATTAGAAATCACGAGACCATAATCATCTTCTTATGCACCATATAGGTTTTTGCAGTGTTTCAGAGGTTACGTAGGGGTGTTAGTAGAAATCTAGTGATCTTTCTATTTTGTTGGAATGAACTCTTTCCCATCTCTTATTTTGACCCTCATGGTTGCTATTAAACTATCTGCAAGACACATAAACGTGTCTTTTGTTTTTCTTATATTTTCCTCTAATTGCCTAGTGATCCTCCTGATGATCAATTAAATCAGTATTTGCCTCTAATTCTCCTTGATAAGCCTTTTGGGAAACTAATCCTTACATCATACCTCCAATAGCACTTCTATCCCTTCCATTAAAATCTACTCGACACTTCCATACTTTCTAACTCCTGTTTTAAAGTGGCATCAATGTAGTCGGGACTTCTTCTTTCAGAAAAGATTAGGTCGTTCCACTCTTCTTCTTCTTTGTGTTGGGCTAAATCCTCAATGGTTTCCCATGCTTTTTCCGGCCTTAATTTACTAAGTCTCCCGTCAGCTGCATAGTCAATGGCCATCTGGGTGGTGTAGTCGACATGATCGTAAAAGATTTGAACTTGAAGCCATAGATCAAGACCATGATGAGGGACTTTTTGGAGTAAGTCCTTGAAACGAGTCCACGCATAGTATAGGGATTCATCTTGATATTGTTGAAACATCAAGATATCTTTTTGAAGTTTAGCAGTTCTTCCTAGTGGGAAAAACTGTGCGAGGAAACGAGTTAGCGAGAGATCATACCCAAGTTCTTCTAGATGTGCTTCACCAGCGGAGCGAACGAGCAGCAATTTGATAGCTTAGTCACGAAGAGAAAAGCCAAAATAGTATGTAATAAGTGGTATTTCTTGTAGCTCCATTAAGATACAATGGAATCTACAATCCACACTAAGTCCTTAAGTATGTTAGATCAGGTCCTTCGAACATAATCTCCGAGGTAATGCACATCCCGTTTTTTACACACCCACATAGGGGGGGGTGGACTTTTCACTAACCAACCGATGGTGTCCCGGATTACTGGGTACCACCTTGGCTCCTTCGTGAATACCTCAATGGCCGTTCTCGGTAAACCCTGCCCTCGTGGCAGTCGGGATAATCTCTTTAAGGTACAGGGTCCGGTTGAAATTTTGTCTCCCATATGGGTTAACGAAAGAACACAAGGTCTTTCTAACAAACAAAGGGAAGCAAATAAACGATATACTACGAGAAAGCTAATTGACAAGGATATTAAAGTCTTATCTCTCAATTGATAGGAATCTTGTGTAGCTCCCTCCTAAGCTAGATTGAATCCGAACCTACGCTAGTATCTGATTCCACCCAGCGGCGCCAAAAACTTGATGTGAGGGTCGTAGACAGACTACAACACGAATTTACAATCCCTAGGGCAGTGTACCTAATCATTACAAGTCGTATTATAGGCAATGACCGGAGTTGTTATCGTTCTCTTATGGGAATACGTCTGGAAGGCTTCGAACAGAGCTTAACCGAGATCTACGGATGAAAAAAAGCTCTTATTGTATTTTTATATTTTTTTATAGAAAGCAAGTATATCAATGGTTTGAGAGGTGTGTCTCTTTGATTCAAACTAATAAGTTAACATAAATATAATCTCTATACTACTAGTGAAAATTTATAGATAAAATAATGATTTACTTCATCATGCATTACACATATAGATTGCTTTCTCCTAATCTTGATCGTCCTTTCACACTCATGATGATCAGTAAGAAGTATATCCTAATCACTAACGAATTACACGAACTCACCGCCGTCTATTTAATATTCTGTGATAGGCAACGTCAGCTAGTATGTTAGGTATGTATACTTATTCTACTAGGCCCCTAAAAGTATAGTAAACTAGCAATTGAAATATCTTAATGTAATGGGTCAACCGTTCACAGGGTAAGTTAGCAGTATAAAGACTGTTCCGATGGTAGTCCGGCTACTTCGTGACTTCCTTCTAGCATCACACACACACACAACGTCTATGCCAATTTAATATCTTATGGCTAGTTTTCTCTACAAGGCCTAACGCTAACATCCATCACAACACATGCAAGAGTACTATAACGTATACTAGAATCCATACTTACATGCTAATCATAAGCAATAGGAGAAGTGTCTGTTTGAGGTAAGATACTTGTATAAAAAGAAAGAAATAACATAGATCAATCAACACACCATAACATATTATTGATTAAAGATACACATAATTTACTTGATTAAAACATAGGATTAAGGCTCAGTTACAATAGTTTTGAGCCTTAAAGTCGTCTCCTATTAAGCTGACAAATACATAGGTTCGGCTTCAAAAGTTATACAAAGTGACATACTTAACCACCCTAAATTCGGCTTAATATATATAGGGAAATCGTCGCGGCAGCGTCCAGTTGTGGTCGCGACGCCGTCACGGGATAGAATCTTCTAGGTCTGATATGAGTCGGTTACGTCCTGAGCCATCGTCCAATTTCCCTATGTCGTCACTATATAGATCGCGACGCCGCGCTTTAATTGCATGCGACGCCCGTTCTACGACGCTGTAAGTATCTGCCATCAAGAGATTTGGTGTAAAGTCCCGCAGTCTTATCCGTTTATCTTCTTCTTTCTCCAAATGAGCCCCATCACTGTATTTCCTCCAAATGTTATCCAAGTGCTAAAAACTTAAAACAAACAATTAAGCAAAATCTTAGGTGGTTAGTTTAAGTTGATTATGTGATATATAAATAAAAGGAAATCAGATATGAACAGTAATAATATGGTGCTCTCATAGGTAGCCACAAGTAATTTAAACACTTAACTCCGGTGACAAATTCCACTTAATCAACTTTGGGAACGCAAAAACATTTTCCATGACTAGTACATACAACCACACTACATAAATGCAAACTTGACTCATGAATTTTTTGAAAATCAATTGGGCCGAATGATTAAGAAACAATATAAAACGATAAGAAAATGTTTAATCATATTCTGGTCCAGATTATAATCAAATCAAATTTCACCTCCTTAGACAGCAAAAATCTTTTACACCAATACAGTCACTCTAGCATATACATTCTCTCATGATATTTTATCGTCTATCCTATATCACTGCAACAATATCTTCGCTCAAACAGCCTCATAATACTTGGTAATCAAATGTATATATCCACAGCTCAATGCATTAATATTATATTTATTCTATTGTGCTCAAACTTCTAAAGGGGTTTTGTTTGACTTATCATTCCTATAACCTTAAATTTGGTTTTGAAATGTTATATGATAAAATATTTAATAGATACAAACATAGACCAGGAAAAACTCATCAGACATATACTCTGCATGCGTCATTACATTACTCATAGCATTCACAGTGATGGGCAAGTGGTGGGGGCTAACAAGCCTGTTTTCAAGTCCATCGCCATCTTTGGGAATATTGTTCATGTAACAACCCCAAAATCAGGTAGCAGCGGAATAGTAACATTGGGGTGCTACTTCAAGTACATCTCGTAAAAAGGAAAAAAAGAGCAAAAACAACAAACAAGATATAAAACTTGACCAAGAATTACGTTTTAAGATAAAATTTCATTTATAGCAAAACATCAAGTTAATAACATTAGGTCCCTATAATTTTTTGATGTCATAGAACCATCCACATACATTTTAAACAAAATCTCACAAGATGACATCTTCTCTATGAAGACCAAAAGTTGCAATAACCTTTTTAGACAAAACACAGAACCATCTTCATTGATATCCGCCACGGCTCCCCTTCAGTCTTCATGACCCTAGGACCTAAGTTTTATATTTTTTTTTCATTTTTTTATTTACATGCTAAAAGTCAACACAAAGGTTAGTGAAATCAGTAGGTTTGTTGGTAACATGGTGGACTCTCCACAAGATCGATGTAATAATAACTCTAAAACACATTTAGTAGTCTCACAAAACGTTGATAACTATTTGCACTAAGCCTCATGAACCCCGAGCCTTAACTATTTGTGCCCCAAATGTATAAGGATGCTTGCCACAACCTAAAAGTATTCTCAATGTAAATAGCCCCTAACACACAAGTTAACCATGGTCAACTTGAGACCCAGAAATTCCAGGTGGGGTTTGCTATTTTAGCAGTTATTTGCCCGTACAGATGTTGTAACCCGCAACATCCAAGTCCGACATGGTCAACGTTCGTTCCCAGTGATAGCTAATCACCCAAACGGGGAGGTTAATCCCAATAGATCTATTTATAACATTCGCGCTCACATAATGCAATTAACAACTACATCTATGCAATTGACAGTTCATGATAATGGGCTCAGGAGGGTTATCGCTACTTAGGCAACACATAATCAATATACTTTCAACACTTGCGTCCAATTTATAAAACAAAGCATGTTTCCACCCCAAATAATAGTAAATCAGTAAAACTGTAAAAGTGGGGCTATGAACTCACCTTGAGTACAGATAGCTCAAATAATCACAGATAAAACGTCACGCAAGACGATAAATGCAACCTATTTAAATTAAGGTCGTATAAGTACCGAGTACTTTAATTAATAACATTGAATATAATCTTATAGTTGTTACATCGTACTATCGTTCGGGCTATCATAATTAAAGAGGTCATGACATGACGTACGAGGAGTTTAGGACACTTTAAATCGTAAATCCAACAACTCATCGATACGCCATCCGAAGAGGCCTCATTATGAAACTCCCTAGTAATATAGCACTTTGATAACCACTCAATATTCTATATAGCATAATCACCGACTAATCATTTTAGTAAAATAGTATTTATAAAGTGAAAACGTTTATAAATATACTTTTCGTAAAAATGACCTAACTTGGTCGTTTTAAGCCCGTTGCTCGCGTTTCTTACGTCCACGTCTTCGTAGTAAGACGAGCTATATACCCGTTTTTAAAATTCTGTGATGAATAGTAAAATTACTGTTCATGACAGCTATATACCCGTTTTTACGTCTTAATTAGCGTAAACTCGTAATCGCGATAACTTATTCGTTTTAACTCCGATTTTAGTGATTCCTTCGAGTACGTTCTCGTTATTAAAAGATTTATTATATTTTATAAAAATAAATCCACTGATGAATAGTGCTTTTTACTGTTCATAGTTTATAAAATTACTTTTATAAACTTTAATTATCGAAAATGTCGTAATTTACTCGTTATAGTTCCGTTTTGAACGATTCTTGCGTGTACGATCTCGTAATCAAAAGTTATATCATATTTTAGGTGTTCTAAACTCCAACCTACTGCCATGAATAGTAACTTTCTATAAAAATAGTTTTATAAAAGTATTTGTAGTCGTAAACTCGTTTTTAACGTATCTTTTTCGTTATAGATCGGTTTTTCGAGTTTCTTATCATTATGGAATCGTCATGAGGCGTATTATAACTCTAAAATATCAAAAGCTACTGCCTAAGATTCGAATTAAAACAGCCCCTATGTATTTAAGTGTATAACTTTATAAAAACTTGTTTTTATGTATTATTAACTTAGTAGTTTACTATAAAAACTCTTAAAAACATATTTTACATATGTGGTACTTATAATAAGGTTCAATATCATCCTTAGTCCTTGTAAATTCATTGTAACAAGTTTAACCCTTTTACTTTCATTATTTTCACATGTGAAGTTTAAGAAACATTATAAAACCCTAATTTAACCTAAACATGTTTATACTTAATCCATAGGTTAACATACTTTTATTTTTACTTTTCCATGGTATATAGGACCATATGATATAAGAATAAGTGCATATAATCATAAACATAAATAATAACTCATTTTTCATATTAGAAAGTCCTTAGTGGTGATTATGGCTATATTTAACATGTAACACATAAAATCATAAGAAATAAAAGTATAAAGGAATTAGGAAAACCTTAGTAATGATGTAAGAGATGAGATATAAGTTCTAAACCCGTGTTTAGATTCAAAACCAAGCTTTCAAGCTTATAACCCTAGATTAGGTTTCCAAAACCCTAATCTTGCAATAACTTCTTAAAATCCTTTCAAAGCTTAGCCAACCCTTGAAACCTTCTTAGAATACCTTAAGTATGTTGTGTATATGCTTGTATAATCTTAGAAAATCAAAGTGTGGATTTGTTTAAATGGCTATATTGAGCCGTGGGTTTTGGGGTGTAAAAGAGAGAAAGAAAAATGAATTTTGTTAAGTGAAAGAGTATGTAAACTTTACTCATGCATGCATGCCTATTTATAGTAAAAATATCTCCTTAACTTAACCATGGTTACTTTTCACCTAGTTAAGTTTTGCATGACTAAGTTTGAATAAAGGTTTGTAGAGTGCTTACCTTATGATATATCTAGATATTATTCAAAGATGATGACTCTTGGTCCAATCCTCTTAATTTCGGCATAATGCATGTATATGTGATGTTATATTTAATATTTTGAGTATTGGGTATAATCGTGGGTATTTGTTTAGGCGTTAGTTAGGGTTTTAGAAACTTCCGCGGTATGCCTTAAACGTATTTTATTATGTATCGTAGCATTTTACGTTGCCAAAAAAATAAGATGAACAAAGTTAATTTATTCTCCTCATATAATCATACTAACACTTGCTTGATGTAAAATTTAATCGTTATGCCCGTTCTACATTGTATGACTCATTTCAGTTTACGGCTTTAACTTTAAGTTTACGGTTAAGGAGCAAACGCGTATAACCCTAAAAAATATTATGGAATTACTAATGTCATACATGACCTAAAAAATACGAAGGTGTTTATAAAATCATCCCATGTGCTCTGATACCAATTATAGTACACATGATATCATAACACAAGCAAGAGATGATGGGTTGGCTACTTAATCTTAGAGAGAGAAAGTGATATTTCTAGAGAGAGAAAGTGCAAGATAATGTATTATCACTAAATGAACAACTAACCCCTTCCCATGGCTGGAAAGGGGATTATATACATGTGTTTGTGAGCTCTAGGGCTTGGGTTATGGCTTTAACACTTGGTAAAACGACCAGGCCCAATACGAAAGTCATCACGCATACTTTCTAACTACGAGCCTTTGCTATACTAAATAATATAGGTGGTGACCGAGTCTTTTTTTCATAATCCTAACACGGAATTTATACTACTCCTTTTTGGGAATTTGGAACTTGGTGTAGTGGTGTTTGCTCTAATGATTTGCGAGTCATACTGTATGGAACCAAGTGTACGGTGTTCACAGATCATAAGAGTCTACAACACATACTAGACTAAAAGGAGTTGAATATGAGGCAACGTCGTTGGCTAGAGTTGCCACGTGGAACTATGATTGTGAGAATTCGATTATTCACCCGGGGAAGGCAAATGTCAGTTGCTGATGCTTTGAGCAGGAAATAGCGAATTAAACCATTAAGAGTCCGAGCTTTAGTTATGACTATTAGTTTGGATCTTCCCAAACAAATGTTAAATGCTTAGACTTGAAGCACAGAAACCAGAGAATCTCAAAAACAAAGATGTAGGAGGTATGATCAGGAAGGATATACCGAAGGAGAAGTTAGAGCCCCGTACAACGGAAAACACTATGCTTAATGGCAGGAGTTGTTTCCATTAGTTAATGGTGACTGAGCACTGTGATCATGCTAGAGTCTACAAATCAAAATATTCCATCCATCCGGGTTCCGACAAGATGTACCAAGACATGAAGAAGCTATATTGGTGGCCCAATATGAAAGCTAACATCGCCACCTATGTTAGCAAATGTTTCACACGTGCCAGGGTCAAGGCCAAACATCAAAGGCCATCAGGTTTGTTGGTACAACCTGAGATACCTCAATGGAAGTGGGATAACATCATAATGGATTTTTGTCGCAAAGCCTTCCTAAGTCAGTCGCTTAAGGCTATGACAACCATTTGGGTGATTGTTGGAGCGACTTACGAATGTCTGCTATTCTTTGTACCTATGCGGAAACTGACCCCCATGGAGAAATTGGCAAGATGTACATAAAGGAGGTAGTCACAAAGCATGGAATACCTATCTCGATCATTTGTGATCGTGACCCTAGATTCGCTTTAAATTTTTGGAGGTCACTTCAGAAGGCTTTGGGTACTAATTTGGATATGAGTACTGCGTACCATCCATAAACTGATGGACAAAGTGAGAGAACTATCCAAACTCTCGAGGATATGCTATGTGTTGTGTATCGACTTTGGGAATGGTTGGGTTAAACACTTAGCACACTTAGTTGAGTTTTTCTTCTCAACATAGTTATCACGATCGCATCAAGCATGCACCGTTCGAGGCACTTTACTGATCGAAAGTGTTTTTCACTGTTTGTTTGGTCGAGGTTGACAGTTTAAACCTCCCGGTCCCAGAATAGTTCCCAAGAGACAACTGAGAAAGGTTGTCATTCAGGATCAAGCAAAGAATGAGAGCCGCTCGTGACCGACAAAAAGAGTTACGCCGTTTAAAGCGTAAGCGATGGGAGTTAAGTTGAGGATAGAGTTATGCTCAACGTTTCCCATGGAAAGGGGTCGTTACGTTTTGGGCAAACGGGGAAAGTTGAACCTAGATATGTTGGACCCGTTAAGGTGCCTAAGAAAAGGTTGGGGGGGGGGGGGGAAAAAATTTTCCATTGCTTACAAAGATTCGGAGCTCCTCAAGCGTTGAGCACGGTTCACAATACATTCCATGTATCCACATTGAAGAAATGTTATTCGAAAAGAACATTTAGCGTTCGTTTAACTTAGAATGACTACATATTGATGATAAACTCCAATTTGTGGAAGAGCCCGTTGAAATTATGGAACGGGAGATCAAACGATTAAAGCGAAGCTGTATACCACTCATTAAGGTTCTCTAGAACTCTAGGAGAGGCCCTGAGTTCACATGGGAACGTGAAGATTCATTCAAAAACAAATACCCCCATCTCTTCACAAATCGGGCATCTTCACCCACTCAATGTCTTAAGATTTGAGGATAAAGCTCTTCTAACGGGTGGAGACTGTAATATTTCGCATTTTCAGGTCATTTACAACTTCAATTATTCTATTATTTATTTTTAGGCTTTTACGCGTTCGCTTTTAATATCTACCGTTTAGCTAAATCGCGTAAACTAAAAATGATCATTTAACGTAAACGGGCATCAAACAATTAAATGTTTACGTCAAGTAAGTGTTATAAAGTTATTAGGATGATAATTTATAACTTTATACTTTTTATTTTAGTTGGCTACGTAAAACGTCTACGTAACGCAATAAAACTAGACTTTTACATGCATGACAAACCATAAACCCACCTACACTTCAACAAATACCCACCGTAATGCCCAATACCCAAAAATACAAAAATGCTTATACAAAATAAGTCTTGGCCGAATTAGTTTTTATCCTAATACACATACAAACACATCAAAATAAATCAAAGTCCTCCACTAACACTAATAAACTATCCTACACATGATGTTCGGCTGAAATAAGAGAAAAGAAGGAGCAAAATGTGGCATGCCCTTGAGATGTCACTTCTCTTCTACACTTCTCTTACACAAAGTCATACTAGTACATAACCTAGTTAATAAACAATACTAACACACTTATTAACTAGTCAAAACATCAAGTCTTGTCTCCTCTTTGTCTCTCACTACACACGATCACAATCCAAAGAAGAAGAAAAGATTATGAGTTTCATGAAATGACTAGTAATCTTTCATGTTGGTAAAGTAAGACACCAACTTCTCACACTATATATTAAACAAACCCTAAGCATTGTCCATAATATCTTAACCACTTTTTGTCCCCTCCTGGTGTCTTCAAAACCCACGGTCAGTAACAACAATAAGAGAAGAAACCACAAGTCTCATGCAAGGTGGTGTAACATCAATGTTGGAAAAAGTAAAACACATTCTTTTCACCATACTTAATAAACTAACATTAGCATGGTACTAAACTAATAAACAAAAGGATTATCCCCTTTTCTTGTTTCCATAACCGGATACAACCTTGCCACACTCAAAAACCATTTGTTAGTTTTGATTGAGATGGAAATTCTTCTAGTTTAGCTATAAGTAGTAGGCACAAAGGTGAAGCAAACTCACACACACTCATTTACAAGAAAAACTAAACTCTTTTCACCTCATTTCTCTCCATAACCCACGGTTCACAACAACAACATAAAACAATTCATTTCTTCAATTTCTAAGGTCATACAAGCATACTAGTATTGGCATATATCATATCTTAGGTCGTTCGAAGAGCATTGGAAGTTTGGTTTGGTTTGTGTAAGGGTTTATACAAGTGACGCGAAGCTAGGGTTTTCATTTAGGGGCTTCGAGCTAGGGATTGAGCCACAAGGGTTTAATCTTGTCCATCACTCATCTCACACTCATTAAGGTCCAACATAAAACCCTAATCTATTTATCTTTATCATTTCATGCTCTATATAATTTCTATGTTATTAATCACCACATAGGGGCATCTCATGAGTTTATAAAATATAAACACGCATGGTTATGGACGAACCACATTTTTCATATGATCATTACGATGATAAAAACATGTTAATATATTTAAAATAAGGATTTACAAGTGTTGGATAATTTATACAATTAGTTGTCAAGTTTTGATTACTTATTTATTTATAAAGTTATG
>BQNB010146282.1:0-16598 GCA_026074375.1 Tanacetum coccineum
GTTCGTAATTCACGAAACAAGGCAGTCGTTGCCAAAGTGAGTTCGAATTCATCTACTCCGGAAATTTCACCAGATGTTGATGCTCTTACAACCGAAGTCTCTGAACTTAAGAATTTGATGAAGACTAAGCTTATCGACAAACAAAAAGCCCAAGCTCCCGCAACCGTAAAAGCGGTCGAGCAGAGTTGTGTAACTTGTGGAGGTGCTCACTCTTATAAAAATTGTCCAGCCACCAATGGCAATGTTTATCAAGACAACATTCAAGAGTACGTTTTACAAGCTGTTGCATCCAATTTTAATCAAGGAAATTCCAATTCTAGACCTCCGATGGTTTCAAACCAAATCCGACCTTCTGGTTTTCCTCCTATTCAAAACAATCAAAACCGTTTCAATCCAAATCAAGGAAATAATTTCAACCAAAATTGAGGAACCAGTTTCAATCAAAACCGTGAAAGTAACTTCAATCAAGGACAAGTTTACCAACCTCCGACGATTCAACCACCAGTTTATCAAGCTCCTACTCAACAAATGCAAGGCGTTTCAAAAACCGATTTTGAGAATTATGTCAAGGCTAATGATGCTGTGTTACGGAATATGCAAAATCAAGGCCATGGTTTACAACACCGCTTCGTCTTCGAATTCAGGAACTTTTCCAAGTCAAACCGTAACTAACCCTCGTGAGCATGTCAATGCTATCACCACACGAAGTGGTAAAACTTGTGAAGGACCTTCGACTCCTCTTGTTCCTACACCCGTTGTTTCTACTCCTCTAAAGGAACCCGAACAAAACCTGGAGACGTCAATGGACAAAGTGCAAAAACCCAGTTCAAAAAATACCGCACAAGTCCCACCTTCGGAGGATCATGATTCCATTTTTATTGAAATTCCGAAACCAAAGGCTAAGAAAACTGTTCCAGAGCCTAATTCTCCAGAGCCTGATTCATATCAACCTAAACTTCCATATCTCGAGAGGATGAAAGTAAGAGAGAAAGATAAACCCAGTGCTCAGCAGAGCAGGTTTATGAAGTTGTTTAAACAACCCCGTTTAGAAATTGGTTTAAAAGATGCTCTCATTGAAATGCCAAAATTCAACAAATGGTTGAGCACTTTATTAAGAAACAAAGAGAAACTTGAAGAAATCGCCATCACGACCGTAAATACTGAATGTTTTGCCATCATCTTGAACAAAGTTCCTGAGAAACTCGAAGATCCCGGAAAATTTCTTATTCCGTGTGCTCTAAAAGAACTTGATAGGACTAATGCTTTAGCCGATTCCAGAGCTAGCATAAATCTTTTGCCTCATTCTATCTACAAGCAACTTAGGCTTGAAGCTTTGAAGCCCACCCGAATGACACTCGCGCTTGCTAACCGTTCCGTTACGCACCTAATGGGTATAGCCAAGGATGTTGTAGTTAGAGTTGATGGTTTCACTTTTCTTGCTGATTTTGTTGTGGTTAATTTTGAACCAGACCCGAGAGTGCCTATTATTTTAGGGAGACCTTTCCTTCGCACTGCAAAAGCTCTCATTGATTTATACGAGGAAAAATTAACATTAAGAGTTGGAAGTGATGAACTTGTCTTTTATGCTGAAAAATCTAAGAAAAGCAAGAATAAGCAATTTTCTCACGCTATTTCTGTCATTGATTTTTCAAAAGATGAGCCATTTAGTGTCAGTACCACTAATCATTCCGATGCTCTTCCTCCTTGTTCTTCTCCGGTAAAGACTAGTGATAATCTTGAGGAGTTCGCTGATGAACTCACTCTTCTTAAAAAAAGGTGTTCATGAAGAAAATTTTCAAGTTTATTCAAGTCCTCTTTTCGAATTTGATGATAACTTCAACTCCAGTAACGTAAATCCTCTCTTTAATGAGATACATGAAGATGTTGAAAACAAGAACTCCAATGTTTCAAATTCTGATGAGCCAGTTTTACATAACACACCTTTGTCCGATAAGGTTGAGTGTTCCGATCCAGAAGACGATATTGATGAGATTGATGCTTTTCTAGCCATGAAAGTTTCTTCTAATTTTGAGGAAGGTTATTTCGATTCAGAAAGAGACGTTATTTTTCTTGAGAATCTGCTTAGTGATGATACCACCTATAATCTCACTCCCGAAGTGAATTTCGATCATGAACCAAAACAAAATGAATCCATCCATAATACTTCAATTACTTTTTCTCCAAGGAGTGATCCTCTTTACCATGAGTTTGTCGGTGAACTTTTAACACTTCCTTCGAGGATTGCTAGAGAGCATGAGGAATATCTTAGTCGTATGACTTTGCTTTGTGAGATTTCAACTTCCCGGTCACAGGAAAATATTCATGCTAATCCAAGTTCAATTATCGAGTCTCTTCCCGTATCTCTTATCCCCGTTGAGGATAGTGACCCCGTTCAAGAAGAGATCGATATATTCCTTGTTCCAGATGATTTAATTCCACTAGGTGTTGAGAATGATGATTCCGAAGATGAAGATAATGAGTTACCTAACTTTGATCATTAAGACAACCCGTCATCTCCTCGTCCTCCTCCGGAACCACCAGACGTTTTCTTTAATATTGAGCCCAATACGGCCATGAAGAATGATGAAGATTTTAACAAAGGAGAAATTGTTTTATCCCTAAAAGTTGAAGATGTCAATTCCTTCACATTTGTCATTTGGACTTTTCTCCCATTTTTCACCTATCCCGAAGATTCTCCTGTTATTCTCTCTCTCAGGAGTGAGGATCTCGTTTTTGACCCCGACATCTTCGTTTTACATTTTTCTTATCTAGAGCCGGTGGTGTTTTCAATGGAAATTCCTTATTCCAATCATTGCTCTCCCTAAGGACGAATGAATTCAGGGATCGAGTCAAGCTATGTGACTCGGTTATAAAAAACAAAGCGCTTCGTGGGAGGCACCCCATGCTTATCCATTTTTTAATTTTCTTTCTAGTTTCTAATGTGTGTGAGGAGGCTTGTACTCTTCCGTTCTTTGTGTTTATTGTTTGTGCTTGTGATTTTTTGCAGGATAGACCCAAATTTCCTAAAGACTCTCGTGATCGGTGTTTTGTCCCGGTTCACTCGAGCTTCCTAGCCTTTGTTTGCAATTAGTTTGGGGAAATCCAATATCCTTTCATATTATCGATTCACGTTTATCTTTTCATAATTAATAAACGGCTTAGATTTGCATAGAGACCCGCCTTAAAACATTGAGGACAATGTTTCGTTTTAGTTTGGGGAGGGAATCTATCGATTTGATGTTACCTACTTATTGTTTTGTTCTCACGTACCCCGTTTTCCCGCAAAAATAGCAAAAATTTCAAAAAATTTAAAATTTTTAAGTTTAAATTGTAGAAAAATATTAAAAAAATATAATAATTGTTTTTGTAACAATTTTGACTTTCTTACTGGGTAAGAACAGGAGTAAATTTTGACCCGATCGACCGTGTTGAGCTCTAGCTTGTTCCTTAATTTATAGGCTAAGCGTTCGCTAATTTGCGAAGAACGAAAAATAATAGAGTTAAGTATGAGTAGGATGCTAAACAAAGATTATTTGGAAATCTTAAGAGCTCATGTATGTAACTTGTTGCTTTTTCTCCGATAAGCTCTTAACCGGATTAATATACATGTTGTTTTTGAAGATTAAACTTAAATCAACAAATTTTTATGTAATATATAGCAAAAATTTTAGTCTTAGTTCAAATTTATACTTGAATTTTTCAAAAAGTAGTCTTCTATAAATAATAAAAAAAATAAAAAAAAATAATAAAAATGATGGATGATAAAATGATAAAAAATAAATATAATAATAAAAGCTGTAGGCTGATAAAAGTTTACTACCTCTTGCCGGCTCACAACCGATGTGATAGTCTTCTAAAGAAAGCCCATAGTAAAAATAAAGATCCGAGACTGATAAAAGTTTGTTACATCTTGCCGGCTCACAACCGATGTTGCAACCTTCTAAAAGGTCAAGGGTTACAATTGCATAAATATCTAGATAATTAAGTGTGAATTAATAATTGACTTCTTTTTGTTAAATTCAAATATGCTTTTGCACTTTGACTACTCTATTTTATAAGCTATGAATATTCGGGAAGCCTGAGAGTTGTTGAAACCTAAGGTCCGTGAGTCCCGATACTAGTCTCTGTGGGGTGTCAAAAGCCTGGTCACTTAGCCGCAAGGTTGGGATGTGCCGAGATGAAAGTCGCTACATGGGATGATCTCGCCTTTAAAATCATTATTCTAAGGTGGAACGTAAAGCATGGTATGTTGCAAAAAGTTGATGCATGGTTGAAATTCAAGATAAGCACACTCACTTAAGATATAATAAATGTCGGGAGTAAAAAGTTCACAAGTTGCAAATATGAGTAGTGTTAGCATCCTTACTGATATTTAGCTGTGATTTTGTTTTAAGCTTGGTTTGGATAAGTGAAAAGTCGGGAACGATGAATTTATCCTTTTGGGGCATTCTCGGATTCGAAATGCATCTTGTTCTATGATCCCTAACAGTTATGGAAATAACGAAAGTCAAAATTCCGGTTTAACACTTCATAACACGAATCAATCACGGATCAAAAACTAGAAATGAGAAAGAAAGGAGTTGTTCTAGAGAGAGAAAGAAGAGAGAGAGAGAGATGAGAGAAAAGAGAAATGGAATTATATTTGAAAATGAACAACTAGCTTTTTCTAAATAAGAAAAAGCTTATATACCCCATCACGTTAAAGGTACGCGCGGGATATTTAACTAGGACCCGGGCTCGGGTTTTGCTTGGGATTAAACCCGAAACATATACAATATTAGATTCACTATCGAGCCCGATTCCCGATAATATCCTATTACAACGTTAACTAATTAGAGACCGAAGCTCCATCGTAGAGTGACCGAGCTTCCTTGTTCGACTCAATAAATTGAGGCTAACAATCTCCCCCGAAGTGAGGTCTTGAACACGGGAACGAGCTTCCTTTATTGACTCAATAAAATCGAGGCTAACAATCTCCCCCGAAGTGAGTTCATTGATGACACTCCTTCATGAGATAAGTGAGATTGCTTTTTGTCGTTAAGCTCATGTGTTCTTGGTCTTTCTCTTTGTTCTTTGTTGTAAGCTTGTTCCTTCATGCTTTGCGATCTTTACTTTTGGCCTTTGTCATTGTCTTTAACGTCTATGCCATCTTGCGTCTTTGACCAACATGCTTATACTATTGCATTATCTTGAAAGCTTTAAATCAGAGTTAGCGGAAGTCTTTGTCTTTATATCTTAAGCTTTCTAGATAGTTTGACTTTGTAGATTGAGCATTTGAATGGGATTGAGGTTGCCGTCACCACCGTTTGACCTGCAGGTTTACGTTAGTGATAAACGAGAAAATTGATTTGAAAATCAATCGACGTGTCACTCGTTAAAGTGTTTTTGTAACACATCGAGAGTGTCAAGCTTTTATCAAAATTCATCAACCATCAATTCATTTACTGGACCAACTCGTGATCCAGTTGTCACAAGTTTGATTCATATAGAATCTCGCAAGTCACCTACCAAGAGCTTGTTTGATGCTGGCTCAAGCAGGATTTCCATCTTCATTGTGAATACATTAGTATCACTCGGATGTTCTGGCAAATATCACAATGATATTGCGTAGGACTCTTGTTAACAGCTTGTGAACTTGATGATGTTCAACAAGTGTTTGAAATGGAATGTGTCCTAACGAGATTTTTTATTGATCTCTTGGCTCTAGACTCGATTAGTGCATTTTGGTTTTAGTACTCGGAGGCTGGAGCAGATTTGCCACATGTTCAATATAACACGATCTTGGAGTGAGATGTCACATAGATAAATTGTGTTTCTCCGTGACAAATGAGCACAAGTTTCTGTTGAGAGAACCCGAATGGTTGGGAGGTGAGGGTTTGTGCTATGCATCCACTGAGGTCCATGATGTCGTTTTCAATGTCAGCAATCAACTTGTGATTCTGACAGCATATGTATTGACCCGGTTTCTGCCTTAAGTTGTGTGGAGGGCTTCTTTGTTTACACCCTTTATCTTTATATTTCTTTTTAATTCTTCAACGCTTTTATTGCTTAACAAATGTTCGATTACTAACACCTTGTTGTGATTGTTCCAGTGTTAGCTCAATCTTAGTCGGCATTATTCCCATATACATTCATCTCCAATCATACCTAAGGACTGCTATTTCTAACTTTGGATTATCCTTGGGTAGATCCTCCGGGTTCTGGTTGGATCATTGGATTGATTCCTAACCTAACCACCTTATGACTTCAGATTCGTCGTGCTGAAATGAATATTAAAGATGTTGTTGGTTAGATCGAACCATAAAACCTTTTCTTCACACATTGAGTCGAATAGATCATATTTTAATTACATTTTCTCCCCTTATTTTAAATAATAAACACTTAGTTTTTGAAATACCTTGTGATTAAAATATGTCTTGAAAAATCTGTGGGAGAAAATATGGTCAGCATGAATGGTTTGGAACTTTTTGATCAATGTTTTGAATACTTAAGAATTGGTCATTGATGATGTATCAAAACATTAAACTTTGTTTTTTTTTTAAAAATCTCCTCATAAATAGAGACAAATTGAGAAATTGTTTTGATCTTTGAAAACATTGTGAGGGTTGTGTGTTGAACACACATTTTTGAAAGATTATGAATTGTTCATGGAGAATTCTTGAAAAATCGTTGTTCAACGTTTTTGAAAACCATATGTTACGAGGGACTTCTTCTTCTCTATCGTTTAAGGGTAAGCGCACTGAAACTTAAACTATCCTTTTTCTTGAGCTAAGACACATTGAATGGTTCTTGTTAAGAACAGCTCAAGTACAAGAAACGTTAATTTTCTCGTTTTTGCTGTGGATAAGTATAAACCTTCCTTTATTTGAAGTCCGAGGTTATGTACTGATTTTTGCCACATAAGCCATTTTTTAGAAAATTAGATAATGAATGTTTTGAAATACTTTGAAAACTCTCGCTTCGAACTTCTTTACACACCCGTGTCAATGTTATGACATTTCTAAGCACGTGAAATGTTATCGATTCAAGAGACATGGCGAGAGATTCTTTTGGAAATTTTCTATTTTTCAGATTTTGTATATATTTAATCTACTGTTGTCCTCAGCATTGCTATGTGAAGGTGGAATAGTAATCCCAACTCTTGTCGTGATGTAGCTGTCTTGTTTGCTTAAGGAACAACTTTTGGAACCAGCTTTGAACTTGACTGTTCATTGTTGTGGTCTTGAATTCCGAGTTCTGAACGGTTATGATCAGAAGTCATTTGATAAAGAACGAGGCCTGAACTGATGTGAACAGACATCATTGCCATGAAGACCGAGGCTTGATCTGCTGCAATCAAACGTCTTTTGAACATTGAGGAACGGGGCCTGAAGTGTTATTTTCAGCAGACACCATTTGATGTAGCTCATCTTTTGTGAAACCATTCTGGCACTGGTTTCTTAGATATCAGTAATTTCAACAACCACACTCTGAGATTTTCCTGCTTTTCATTGTATAGTGCATCTGTATTTAGGTCAATTCTTTGTTGCTTTTGACCATTGAATGATATACCTGCACTTAAACCCAGAGTTTGTTTGCTTGCATGAATATGAGGGATATCTACTATTGAAACATGCGTGGGTTCACTGTCAACCTTGCCCGTGCAAGAGTTGAATAACTTTCCTGTGGGAACCCACCTAAGACCAACATTCTTGAGAATTCTACCCGTTAGTTACCACCTAAGACAAGATCTAGGATTTATTGTTTTCTCAGGGACAGTGGTAGTCTTTTTGTTTGAGAACCTATCTCCTGTTGGGATCTGTCTTTCTGGTTTCTTAGATGCACTTGACTTTTCTACGGGCATATATTCCTCTTTGTTGTCTTATGGATTTGCATCCTTATTCTGTGCAGAAGGCTTCACGTAGTAATTTAACCTTGAGAGGTATTCTAAGACGCATTTCATTCATGATTTGAAACTGTTAAAGGACTTTTTTGCATGTAGAGAACATTGCCATTTTTCATTGCATCTTCAAGAAAGGCTTTTGTTTCTATGTTATCATAAGTGAACATCTTTGTTTGAAACCCGACTAATCATTGTTGCTTGCCAATTCCTAGGTTTGTTTGCAACCATTAGCGTGTTGGGGTAATCTTGCAGGTATCAATATACGAGGTTTTCCATTCACATCTTTGTCTTTCTGAAAAGTTGTTGCACTTTTCTTAGCTTTCTCTAGAGTAGTGTGATGAAACCATGTCATTTGAGTCCTTACTTTTTTCCCTTGGTGATGATGTGACACATGCTTTTGGGCCAATTCCTAGAGGGGCCAGTGCATCAAATTCATTTGGCTTAGATAAAGATGATTAATTCATTTGATGCAAGAGTGTGTAGTGGCAGGTTTTGTCAATTTTCGACACATCATTCTTGGTGAGGCATAACCGTTAGTTGAGGACATTGATAATCGTTGTTTCAGATTTATACGCAGTTGGTTGTCTTACCACTGGTTGATTTCTGATTGATTGTACAGGCGGTGTTTCCCAAGATCGAATGGTTGGTTCAAAATTAGTATCTACACCCTTTCTTTTGAACATCTCAATGAGTTTCTTTAACTCACTGATGGCTATGTTCTTGTCTTGCATTTGAGCTTTCAAATCCTGTATTTCATGATATTGTTCACGTTCTTTTCGAAATACATTTGATGCATCTTTCTTTGCAAACTGAGTTGTTTTTCATTTGTTATTTACATTGTTGTAAGCAAGTCAAGTGGATTTATCGAGTGTTTTTCAGTTTAGAAAAACTTTTTAACAAAGTATTATGAACTTCTTTGTTAACAGATTCAGTTTGTTTCGAAAGCTTTTGTGCAAGTCATTCACCATTCTTTGACCTTGTGAAGATTATGCTGGTAATCCAGTATGAGCATTTAAAAACAGAAAGAGTATGCAAATATGAACATATAAACATCTTTAGACACGCATTTCGAGTGAGAGAGATAGATCATTAAAGGTTTGAAAACCAAGCCTTTTCAATTCAAAGTTCGTAAACTCTTTTTCAGGGATTATAAACGTATCTTCATATTCTTCATGCATATTAGTTTTTAAGTTCACTGTTCAAAGCGAAAACTATCATTTGGACTTTTTATAGACAGAGGATAGCATAACTTAATAAGCTTTTATCAAAAGTTCCTTTTCATGAGCTTGTTGGCACCCAAAAATAATCATAGGTATGTTTAAACCAAGTTTGATCAACGATTTCCCTAAATTGTTTGATGTTAAATGTCATTTCAGTTTAAAAACTTGTCTACTTTTACTAATGGATTTTGTAACGTGGAAGAAACGGTAACTGTTTTAGCAATGTGTGGTGTTGTTCTAACATAGGTTTTATCCAGATTGTCTTCCTAATTCTTTTGCGCGTTTCCAATGATAAAGATAACTTCCATGTGAGGGTGTTTGATAATTTCATAAAACTATTCTGTCTTGTGTTATCAGATGGTTTAAACTTAATCTTTATTAATTTTGATCTACTCTAGTTATCAAAGAGTTAAGGGTTCTCTTCCCTTTATGGGGCAAATCCTGTTTGCTAGGATCAGAAGTATTCATATGGGATCTCATTAAAATAGGGCTTATCAGATTTGAGCTTTCTTGAAGGTACCTTGGGATTAGAAAAGGGTTTGGTCTACCATTATATGTCGAGCAGTTGGGTTGCTAACAATAAATGGTCTGAATTGGAATGATTACACGTATAAACCAATTTCGTTCAAAAACTTTAAAATGTTTTGTCCATTTCTAATCATTTTGTCTCAATATCTTTATCTTCCTTAACCTTTAAATCCGAAATGACCTTTGTGTTCTCTTTGAGATAACCTTCCAGTTGTGACTTTGTTAAAAGACTCTTTTTGACTAATTCATTGTGTTTCCGATTGAGAACTGAAATTTCATAGGCTTTAGTTTTATAACCTTCTTTAATTTCAATGTCTTTTAAAGCTAATAGTCCTAGAGTTTCATTTAACTTTGTTTGAAGAATCTCATAATCAATCGTCCGATCATTAAAGGCTTTGTACTTCTCAAACTCATTCTGTTTGTTCTGAAGTGCAATCAGACAACTATCCCGACAACTAATAGCCTCCCCAGAGCACTATTGGTTTCATCAAGGTTAGTTTTGCACTTTTCCAATTCTTGAGTCATGATGCGTTTTTGATCTTCTTTATTGCTTTAAAATCGTTTTGTTTTCCTCAGTACAAGAGTTAAATTTGCAATTAAATTAGCAAGCGCAGCACGCTCATCAGCACATTCTGCAGCATGTTTCTCAGAATGTTGTCTTTTATTGGCAAACACATTCTTTTCATCATTGTTTTGTACCTGTACAATGGGTATCAGAAGAAACTTGTTTCTGCACGTAAGACTTCCTGGAATTTTTGCCACTGAAACGGTAATGTGCATTCCATATTCCTTTCTTTTCAATCTCTTCATCTGATACATTCCCACTGCTTGTTTCATCTCCTGAACTTGTAACCGATGATTGAACCTCTTGAACCTTGCACTGTTGAATCTGCAACTGTCTTTCACTCAACTTTGTCAACATCATCTTAAGCTCTTTCTCATGACTTGCTCTTTCATTTTTACATTGTCAATCGGAGTTCATGTTCTGGATGATTGTTTCCTTGAATGTTTGAGCTGTCATTTTAGTGTAATCTCTGAAGTTTTCTCTTACTTATCGATCTGATGAAAAAGATCTTGAATAAATATCGAGAGGCTTTAACAAGTCAGAGTTAATAAACCTTTCAAACTGTACTTTGATCACACTTAGAGCGGATTTGGAATCCATCTCGTGAAGTGTTTCTGCATTGAGAAGTGTTTCTAAGTTATTCATGTGTTGAGATAACTGAAACTTGAAGGTTCTGACACTATCACCAAAGAGTTGTGCAAAAGCTTGTTGATACAATAGACAACCAGAGAAAGTCTGTCTTTCGAGAAGTTGAGTGGTTGATTTAAGTGCATTTAATTTGTTCAAGGAGTTTTCTTTGAAAATCTTTGCTTGCATCTGCAGTTTCTGTATCTCTGGTTCCTTTAAAACTGAACCCGAAGATGAAGTAACCTTTGTTCCCATTTTATCGTGAATTATGAAGTGTGAAAATTTTGTTGGATCTTAAGTGGATATGATGTGATTGAAATTGTGGTTGTGTATGCAATTCACGTTCACGGGATTTTACACGTCTATGATTAAAACCGATAAATGAATTAACGGGATTTTACAAAATCAATAGAAAACCGTGAATGATTTGATTCGGAATCAGCGGCCAATGATTTAATTGTATAAAAACAGATAATTGTCTGGCTAGGGTTACAGCAGATTGTTTAAATAGGCTCACCAATCTGAAACGGGCCTAAAAATACAGATGGGCCGTGAGCTAGAACAAAAACAAGTCTAACACAAATTCCAAAAAAATGAAAAATGTCAATAACTCATAGTAAACGAGGGTTTTGGGCCTCGAAAAATCCATAACCAGCCAAAGGGTGGTTATAGCTGCTTCCGTCTCGTTTTTTCTCTCGATATTTGAGAGGCACGGTCCTGGGGATAACGGACTTACGGATACATAAAGTTATGGCTTGTTTTAACTGTATACCTTTTCTTCACAAGATTTCTAGACAAAACGCAGTGCTATCTTTAACCAAAACGCAGTGACTTTTGAATCAAAACGCAATGACCATTTAATCAAAACGCAGCTTGAGATTTGGTCAAAACGCAACAAAATAAAAAATTGGGCAGAGTATTCCTTAGTCAAAACGCAATGATGTCTTCAAAACGCAACCTGCAATCAAAACGCAATGAACCAAAACGCAATCAAGATCAAAACGCAACCAATGATCAAAACTGCCTCGAATGATTTGGAGTTCTGGAAGTTGGCTAAATATTGGTTACAAGAAAAGTTGTTAAAACAGTAAATACGGGTCAGAATTAGGTCATGTTTGGGAAGGTAAAACCCTAACTTAAAAGTGGAATTAAAGTTAGCCAATCTACAGTAATTAAGTTCTATATGTATATAAAAAGGAGAGCTTCTGATTGTGTGTTTAAGTATGATATTTAGGGCCATACTTTTTAGTGTGCAATTAGATCCGAATTGGGACAGTTTTGAAGTTTGATTTTATTTGGGATAGTTGTGCATGTAATGGGTACTTGGGAATCATAAGGTAGTTAGTAAACACATAAATGAACTTAGATGATTTTTGGTATAATTTATTAAGGTCAGTAAGTATAATTTTAAGTTGGTAAAGATACACTAAAATTCTGCATTTTTTGAATAAATTGTAATTGACTAGTGTAATATGATAATGAAGTGGTTAAGGTTGGGCATGGTGTCGGGGTGACCCATGATGGTTAATCAAACCCCTAGAAATCCATCATATGTGTGTTACATGGACTAGAGCTTTTAGCTTGGTCGCGTGTAACCGTGCTTATTTATTTGTATAGTTGCGTGATAGGAATTGGAAGCTGCGTTTTGAGCATTCAGGTGAGTTACATAGTCCCACTTTTTACATTGTTTTAAACTTGGGATGGAAATGATGCCAGTGTTTAAATGAGTTTTGAATTCCTGTTATTATGTGTTAGTGTAAATGCATGGACTATTATGTGACTAATGTGCGTTATGTGCTACATGTTTTGAGATGTGATATTGTTGTGTGGCCTAGTCAGGTGGATTACTTGAGGGTATCCTTGGCCTGAGCTAGAGGGAAAGAGAGTTGGTATTATCCAAGGACGATATGGGTCGTCTGCTTGACGTTTGAGTGATTGATTTGATTTGATTTGATTGAATTGCATGTTAGCTTGTTAGTTAGTTAGCATAATTGTCATGCAAAGCGTATTGTTTTATAATTGCAGGAATTGGTTAAATTGTTTTGGTAACGGATTGAATATGTGTGTCTGAAAACCTATGTTTCTCAGCAACCATTGTGTTAACGTATAAGCATCATTTTCAGGTATTCAGCAAGATGAGATTAAAGTTAGGAAAAGTGGCTAGATGGACCGTAGGCAGCCGGCGAAGTTTAGTTATCTAGATTTCGTTATTTGTTTTGGATGGTGAATGTTAATTTTTTTGCTTTGTTAAGATGTATGAATGTTTGCATGTCATGAAGTTGGCATGAACTGCCTTCATTTCAATGTTAGACGCCTTTTAGATTTGTTGATGTGTTTGGGTATTTTCATGACATTGCGTGTCTATACCTTGTATTTTATGCATGTTTTATTTTCTCTATATAGACGCCAATGTGTTGTGATGATTCCCTTTCTCGTCGCGCCTCGCGTTTCCGCTTTGGCGAGGTGTGACATGAATGGTCCTCTCACTTTGACCACCAGTCTGTGGGTGGTAAGCTGTACTCATATCCAATTGAGTACCTAAAGCTTTCTGAAGCGATTGCCAAAAATGAGATGTAAACCTACTGTCTCGATCCGAGATGATTAAAACTGGCACTCCATGCCTTGAGATGACTTCTTTCAAGTACTGTCTCGTCAGTTTCTCCGTAGAATATGTTTCCTTTATTGGCAAGAAATGAGCAGACTTAGTGAGACTGTCGATGATTACCCAAATCGTGTCTTGATCGGTTGCCGTCTTTGGCAACTTAGTCACAAAGTCCATCGTAATATTCTCCCATTTCAACTGCGGTATGTCAGGTTGAACCAGCAAGCCGGACGACTTCTAATATTCAGCCTTAACCTTGGCACATGTTAGACACTTGCTAACATAGGTGGCAATCTCTGCTTTTATGTTGGGCCACCAATACAACTTCTTCAAATCTTGGTACATCTTCTCCGATCCAGGATGGATGAAATACTTTGATTTATGGGAATCATGCATAATCAACGCTCAAGTCACCAAAACACGGAATCCAACTCCTGTTGTTCAGACACAACGTTCCGTCAGTGCGAGGTTCAAGTTTATTAATCATACCATGTAGATCTTCTATTATATAATTCTCTTCCTTCCTCGCCTCGGCTTGAGCATTTAGAATTTGCTTTAGAAGATTCAATCCTATAGTCATCACTAAGGATCGAACTCAAAGTGGTTTAATCATTCCCTTTCGGCTTAAGGCATCTGCCACTACGTTCGCCTTCCCCAAGTGGTAACGAATCTCACAGTCATAATCACTTAACAATTCCAACCATCGACGCTGTCTTATGTTTAGCTCTTTCTGATCAATAATATGCTGCAAACTCTTGTGATCAGTGAACACAACACACTTCATGCCGTACAGATAGTGCCTCCACATCTTCAGGGCAAACACTACCGCTCCAAGCTCTAAGTCGTGTGTGGTATAGTTCTTCTCATGAACCTTGAGTTAGCAAGATGCGTAGGCTATGACCTTCTCCCTTTGCATCAAAACTGCACCCAACCCTTTATGCGAAGCATCGCAGTAGACCATAAAGTTCTCATTCCCTTCGGGTAAAGCCAAAATTGGCGCACTACATAATTTCTGTTTCAACAGCTAAAATGCAGCTTCTTCCTTTTCTCCCCAATCAAACTTCACGCTTTAGTGAGTCAATTTCGTCATAGGCCTAGCAATTTTCAAGAAACCTTCGATGAATCATAGGTAGTAACCGGCGAGACCTAAAAATTGACGAATTTTGGTTGGAGTCTTGGGTGACGCTCAATCCTTGACTGACTCAATCTTAGCAGGATCAACGTGAATGCCTTCAATATCAATCACGTGACTGAGAAATTTCACTTTCGATAACCAGAATTCACACTTGGAAAACTTGGTGAACAATTTCTCCTCCTTAAGTAACCTCAATGCCAACTTAAGGTGTCCTTCATGCTCCTTCTTATTCTTAGAGTAGATCAATATATCATCGATGAAAACGATAACGAAGTTATCCAAATACAGTTTGCACACCCAATTCATCAGATCCATGAATACCACTGGTGCGTTGGTCAGTCCAAATGGCATTACTTGGAACTTATAGTGACCATAGCGAGTCCTAAACACCGTCTTTGGAATGTCCTATTTATGAACTCTAAGTTGGTGATAACCAGACCTTAAGTCGATCTTAGAGTAGACTCTTGACCCTTGTAGCTGATCAAACAAATCATCGATTCTCGAAAGTGGGTATTGGTTCTTCACAGTAGGTTTGTTTAGTTCAAGGTAGTCGATACACATCCGAAAAGATCCATACTTCTTCTTGACAAACAAGACCGGAGCTCCCTAAGGTGAGGAAATGGGTCTTATAAATCCCTTGTCAGAAAGCTCCTGCAATTGAGTGGATAACTATTGCATCTCTGACGGTGCTAAACGATACGAGGATCGTGCTACAGGTGCAGCACCAAGGACTAAGTCGATTTGAAATTCGACTTGTCGAGTGGGTGGTAATCCAGGCAAGTCAAAGACTTTTGGGAAATCCCGTACGATTGGCACATCTTCAAGTCGTTTCTCTTCTGACTTGTCATCAGTTTTCTTTGCCGTAACTTGTGCTAGGTAAACTTGGCAACCCTTCTGGATGTACTTTTGGGTTTTGGTGCACGATATGATACTCAACTTCGACTTACTTCCACCGTTACATCCATCGCCTTCGATTATCAACACTTCATCTCCATAAGGAATACAGACGATCTTTTCATCATAAACAATCACCGCATGGTATTTTTCTAACCAGTCCATACCAACAATGACGTCAAAACTACCGAGTTCTACATGCATTAGGTCAATATCGAATGGGTGTCCTAATAATCCTAACGTGCAACCTCTAAGTATCACATTGGTTTCTGAAATTCTTCCATCGGCTAATTCTACAGCAAAACTAACGTCTAAAGTAGATGGGATGACATCAAGTAGGGCACTAAAGATAGTCGACACAAAACTCCTATCGGCACCCGAATCAAATAGCATGGTAGCATAACAATTATTTAGAAGGAACGTACCCGTGATGACGTTAGGCTAGCTCCTCCTCCTCCAATTGCATAAGCTCTTGCCTTAGCTTCATTGTTCCCAGTCTTATTCTCTGTCTTATTTCCACAGTTTTGGTTTCTTAACTTGGGACACTTATTTCTATAATGCCTTTGTCTTCCACACTCATAGCAAGTACTTCCTGTCTGATTTCCAACCGGGGCCCTTTGAGTGGGAGCAGCAACTGCGACTTTACAATCTCTAGTCATGTGACCAACCCTCTTATAGTTACCACACTTCATCATACACGACCCTTCGTGGTGCATGCTGCACTTGCTGCAGTAAGGCAAGGCTCCAACATACCCTCTCTTTTCGACATTATTCCTAACCGTATAGGCTCTTGCTACATTCTGACCATTAACGTTTTGCCTCTTAAAATATTGTTGTTTCTACGGTTGTGTCTTGAGTTATTGTTGAACCTTCTCTTGTTCTCAGCATTCTTAATGGTGTAACCCTTCAACTTCTGGTCCATCAAGTTGTTAGCAATACGGATTGCATCTTGGAGTCTAACAGGTTCAGCAGCGATCACATTCCCTTGAATGTTATCCAGAAGACCTCCAATGTATTTCTTAACCTGATCCTCCTCTTCTAGAACCATCTCAGTACACAACAGAGTCAACTCTTAGAACCTCTGGTTGTAAGCAGTCAGGTCATTACCCTTCACTGTCAAGTTCTACAATTCTGTCTCCATTTTT
>BQNB010146283.1:0-16598 GCA_026074375.1 Tanacetum coccineum
AATCTTTCTGTTATAAAAACCATATCTAGTTAATTTGTCACTTGTTTTGTACGTAGTATATTTGTGCATTAAGAAATCTTTTTTTTTAAACGGCAACTTTATTAAAAAAACTAGCAAGGAGCTAGAAAGACATTACAAAGAAATAAGATAGGGGTTTTTTAACCAACACTCCCAAGAAAAAGCCCTATTACATCTACTAGAACACCATAAAAAGGACCAAGAAACAATGTCATCAAAAATCGTCGAACGATTAGGAGGCGAAGCGTCAAAGACCAACTGATTTCGAAGCCTCCAAATCCGCCACCAAGCAACATAAAAAACACCTTCTAAAATAGACTTGAGACGGGAAGAAAGCCGAAAGGATAAGAACCAAGCATCCCAATCCGAGAAAGAACAAATCTCCTGCCAATCCAAATCCCACCAACGACAAATTTTACGAAGAACAACCCGAGCCACGTCACATCGAAAGAAAACATGCTGAACATCCTCCATAGCAGCATTACAAAGAGGACACACATGGGAATCCAACAAAACACCTCTACGGCTAAGATTGACTCTAGTAGGTAACCTATCATGATGAGCACGCCAAGAAAAAACATTAACTTTAATAGGAATGAATTTTACCCATCTCGTTTCAACATTCGACGAAGGGAGAAACAAGTCATCAATAAAGTTTCTGATGACTTTAACCTTGAACTCTCCATCTCCCGACAAATCACAAGTCCACCTATCTTTGGAAGACGAGAGGACAACCGAGTTCAGAATTGTGCATTAAGAAATCTTATTTGAAGCCTATTGAGTCTCGGCTTATGTTTCATTACCTATTTGATAAAAAGCTATTGTTTATGTTTTAAAAACATTCACTAGCTATCACGTGGGTCATTTTGTTTGCTCAAACAGTTATCAAAGCAAAACTGATTTTATCTTTCTCCTTGTATAACGAAAGTTTTGTCTTATTCTCATCTTCTTCTTGCAAAAGCTGATGTCTTATTTAGGCTTAAAACAGCTTTCTATAGCTCATTTTTGAGCTTGTTTAACCACGGCTTACTTTCTGTTTTTAATTCTTCATTTTTAGTTCTTTCTTTTTTACTTCTTTTGCCACCTTATTTCGTGGCTTATTTGGTACATTTAAGCCAGTTCTTCAACTTGTTCCACTTCAACAAAAGAGCACGATTCAACGACGAAGAAAACTTGAGACACCAAGACACCGTTTCAGTTTGACGCTAAGACATAGTCCCAACTACCCACGAAATCTTTTATCCGAAGAATCAACACCGTTGAAGAACATACTACGTAGATCCCATAGTCCGCTTCAACACGCCTTTTGGAACCTTAAAGAAAGTTGACATAATAATAAATATGGAGAGGCCCTAAGCACGGATATAAGAAGGTCCATCTGCCGCCTATGGAAAGGGTTTATACTTCCATTTAGATAACCGGGCTTGGAGTTTGTTCACCAAGCCAACCCACCACTTCCGAACATACACATCCCCCAACCGTTCACACCAAGATAACAAAAGGAGTGTTCAAAACAGCACACCCGATCCTAATCGCTCCGCCTGCACAACAAACATTCTGAGAAACCCCGACACCTCAAGACTTGCTCTTAGGCATTGATTGATCATTAAGACCCGACGCAAGCTGGAAGCAAATAAAACTTTAACATATTATGTAAGTTATCTGTTCGGACCACTCTCCAATGAAACAGCATCGTAAGCATAAAAAAATGAGAAATAGTAACCGAGCCATGCAATTGAAAACCTTTAAACAACCCATCATCACAACACGGAGAAAGAGAATATGTAACGACTCCATAATAAAAGAATGAAAAGATAAGGGGCGCATCCCCCCCCACGGATCACCTGTTTCAACCCCACAACAAAAAGGGAACTATCGGAACGTTGGGCTACCATTAAACTCAATAAGTGGAAGACCAATAGAGGAAGTAAAAGTACCACGGATTCCACCTACAACCAATATCGGCCCAAACCAAACGCTTGAAGAATATCCAAGAGATAATCCCACCGAACCGAATCATACCCTTAGCAAAATCAACCTTAAAAAACATAGCTTGCTTCTTTTTCTCTTTACACCAAGTTTAACTCTCATTTAAAGATAAAAGGGACCAGACCAATATTTTGTCTATTATCAACAAAGTCGATTGATCTCTGAAACTAAATCGGATATAACAGTAGCCAAACGATTAGCTAAGACTTTCGTGATCACCTTATAAACGCATCCAATCAAACTGATAGGCCGAAAATCATTAACGAACTTAGCATCATTAACTTTAGGAATTAAGGCGATGAAAGACGAGTTACACCCCCTTGGAAACGTACCAGACTTAAAAAAATAGTCGACCGCATCGAGCAAAAATCCCTCCGACAAGACTACCAATACTTTCTAAAAATTCAAACGATAACCATCGGGCCAGGAACTTCTCTCGCCACAGTATCCAAACAGCTACGACTTCCCGTCCCTCGATACTGCCCTATCCAGCTCATCCACCTGATCCGAAGATAAACCGATTATGAAAAGGAGCATTAAGTTTTATGCGAACGATCATGACACGGTTGCTGAAATCGCACATCAAAGTGATTCTTAAATGATCCTTCACAATACGCGATCCATACACCAAGTTGCCCCTCAACGAAAACACCACGAATCGACAACTGAGACCTTTTCTTATTAATAATACCATGAAAGAATTTAGAATTCTCATCTCCTTCGATAGCCCATTTGATTTTAGATTTTTGAACCAGATCCTTAACCTCCAAAAGTTTAATATCTTGCAGCCGCGGTTTAGATCATCCATTGAGAAGATGTCAACAGAAACGTTTCCCTTATCCAAGTCTTTATCAAATCGAGATCAATCATTCGTAGGGAATTCTTTGCGTATGAAGATGAACTTTTTATCTTTAACCATAAACGAATAATAGACTTAAGGTCTTGCAATATCTTCTTGACCTAACCAAAGCATTTGGAATTCCAGAATGCGAAAAGACAACCACTCATGCTCCCACCATCGAATCAAAACCCTCCCAACCTAACCAAGATTGATAGAACCAAACGGAGTCGACCAAAAATCCAGACAAAACTTCCCACAAAAGAATATTCACGATGACGGACAAGTGACGGCAAGACACAAAGCTAAATAGACGTATAAAGCGAGATAATAACCTTCCGTTAACAAGAAAGCGATCTAATTTACTCATTTTGGAGGCTGAGGGATGCGACCAAGTAAACGAGTACCCTTCCAACTTGACATCCACAAGACCAAAAGACACAATAAACCGATCAAAACACCGTGCATAAAGCATTGAAAGACGAACCAAGTCTTTCATCCATAGTCCGAACGTCATTAAAGTCACCCATTATAAAGCTTCGCCCGTTCATCTCGAACAAATATTAGATAAAAATCCCAAGAGCCTTTTGCTCCCATGCTGTTGAGGAGTCGTAAACCGCCACCAAGAATCTGACATTACGAGTAAACATGTGCCGTACATAGCTATAAATATCAAAATAGTAGCGCCAACTTTCTTGAAGAGTAGAAGCCTCCCAATACAAGAATACCACCAAGAAAACCCTAATGAGTCACTGGCACAAAAATCAAAGTTTGAATTCCCATAGGGACTTTACGTCCATATGAGAATACCAATCCATCTTTGTCTCTTGCAACCAAAAAATTGATCCTATGCTTACAATTTACTCCTTAACCCACACCCTTTTTTGTCTTGTGCCCAAGACCTTGAATAAATAAGAGAAAGAATATTCATATAAAATCAACAATTCTTCATCTCCTTGTGAGCCAATAATGCGTTCCATATCTTTCAAACACCCATCCAAATTATAACCCATAGAATGTCACCAACCCGAACCAATGACATCCAAAATGTCAAGAATAAGCCACCGTTATGAACTTTATGTGAAAGGAAGAAACTGATTCTCCATTAGAGGAATCATGGACCTCCTGTGAATGGTCCATAACCTTAGCATCCACCCTAGGCATATTCACCATGTCTTCTCCATTAGTAGGACCATCTTCACAAATCTCACCAACATTAGCGTGGCGTCACAGAAGTTTTAGGGGTAAAACCAGAGAGGATGCATAAAGAAGGTACTCCATCACAACCCTTTAGCGGAAGTTTATTTCAATAAAATCATAACAACCAACGATCCTCTGATGATGTTTGTCCGTCTCCTTACATGACCATTAACAATTACATATCAACCCATTATCACAGAAGAATTTTCCTCATAAACACCATCCTCATTACATTCATCATCTGACTCGACATCACTATTCTGCGCCCCATCATTAAGAAATTTAGCGCCATGCTTTGATTCATCATCCGAGGTATAAACAACTCCTTAGGTTCAAGAAAAACTCGGATTCCAAGTAAAAAGAGTACCTTCGCCCGAGCCACAAACACCTTGCCTTTACAAATCACCTGAATTTCTCAATATAGATTCAGAGTTGTTTTTTTAAGATGCACAACGCTTACAGCAAAATAGAGCCAAAATATGCCTCGTATCAAAGTCCCGCCCCATTTGTTACCAAACATGGCCAAACGTTTCTCGAGACCAAACATGAAGAGATACCTTCAATGTCCCCATGCCAAACAACACGTTTCAACACAAACAAAAGTCATTATAGCATTAATATACGTACAGAACCAAAGTTAAGCGCCTACATGATCCAAACACTTTTGCTAGACCCCGTTAACCAATTCTAACAACACCCATAACCACCTAAATATGACAGCTTCACAATGCCAAACCTCCTTAGCCTAAATGATCCGTAGGGTTAGGAATGGAGTAATATCTTCACACCCCCATGACAATACATGAAGAGTCACGTTCACAACACAAGAATCATCCAAAACCAACGCCGGTGAGGAAGATACATGAGCAAACAAGGCAATCAATGGTGGAAAGTCTCTAGCAGCAGAAACAAATGACCCAAATGTACCATTGCGCATCGGATTGAGAAGGCCCCAATGTTTTACCAGGTTTGTTTGACTTTCAAAACGGGCAAGCAATGGCAAGGCGATGGAAAACGACCAATCCAAATCGGACAAAGATTATCCAACCAACGATCTAAATCGTTAACACGGATAAACCTAAAAAAGCAAAACGTTTACCTGCATATGGATCTACGACTAGGAATAAAACATCTATCACCTCCCATACCCCTCCGCAAACCTTCCACAATCTTCGACCCAAGATATCAGGAAAATTGGGTTACAAAAATAGATTTAGTAAATACGAAACAGCTTGTCTTCATTAGAACGTTGGACAGCATGGTGACTCAACCTTAAAAAGAACAGCAGACGACAAACCCTAAAAAAAGGGATTGAAGGGAGATCAAGAAAAAAAGGAATGAAAAGAAAAACAGATGAGTGGTTTCAATGACACGAATTATCAACGGAAACGAAACGGATCAATTCATTAAAGAAAAAAACAAATCTAAATAACAAAGAACCCAAGATGAGAAACCCGCCTAACACGCTCGATATGAAGATCAATCAATTACTGATTAATCCCAATTTTCAGGGGTTTATAACAGGAGTTCAAACAAAAGAGAAGAGGAAATTAGATTGTTAATTTGTGATTTTTGAAAGTCATCGTTTGTTAGAAGATGTTCATCAATCAGGGTTTTGAATTGGGGGTAGAGAAGAATTGGGGGTATTTTTTTGTGTGTGTGTATATGCGCTACGCTGTTAGAAAACATGTTTGCTATGACAAAAAAAACTAAAAATATATATATTTTTTAATTTCGAAAATTAGAGTTAAAATTAACGTTTTTATTATAAATATTAATAAAAAAGAATAAAAGTGTACTTTTACTATTATGTAACCCTTCTAATTAACATCAAAACTTTTTTAATATTAACAAATTTTAGATTGGTAATAGGAGTTCTATAGGTTTTGTATCAAAAAATAGTTCTGTCAAAGGACGGTATTATATATATATATATATTTATATACTATATGAAATAAAAAAAAAATCTAAATATATATATACTATAATATTATATGAGTATAATAAATATAACACTTAGAGCTTTTCTACAAGTCCATGCTCAAACACCTCCTCTTTTTGCGTAGAACCGGGCACCCGCGACCCCTCTTTCTTTTCTTGTTTGCCACAAATTTATATTTCGTGAAACATATTAAAATAATTAATAAAAATATTAATAATCATTAATAAACTATCCTCTGTTAAACGCAGTGCACCCCATAGACTCACTTAACTTCCCTGACATATATAATTGATATAAGTACATATCCCAACTTTTCATTCTAGTGAAAGAAGCATAGCTCTATGGTGCCAACGATACCTTCCAAATTGTTGGTGCCGCAAATGGTTTCTTGGTTCCCGTTGTAGTTTTAGCAGACGGACATCACTTTTTGGCAATTTTTACCAATTGCAGAGTCCTATGACACCACTGCACACCGCTCTCCTAAGCTAACTAGGTGGTGAACAATTTTTTATATAATAAAAGCAATTGTTGAGATTATGTAAAAAAACAACACCCCACATGAATTTTTTGTTTAAGAACTTAAAAAGTTATACCCAAAAACAGGTGGGTTTATGAAACATCAAACTAAGGCAAACTTACTGTATGACTTCTATAGGTCGCGGAACATGATGGATCACTGATAAACTGGACCAACCTGAACCACCGAACCAAACCGGATTTCTCGTCCACCATTTAGTCATTTTCCTACTTGATCCGGCCCGATCTAAAGCACAACCGGGCATTATGCTTTATGAGAATGTACTTGACCCGGACATGAATTTCGCTTTGATCCTCGATCCGTGTTTTAGGCCATATTGGTTTGATCGTCTGGTCCTGGTTTCAACTCATATCGGGCCTTATAACTCTTACATTAGACCCTCACCTTCTAGATTACTAACTCATCTAACTACTTTTCTTCACATTCCGATGTGGGACGAGCAAATCCATTTGAAATTCTATTAACCAGTTTATTACACTATGCGTTTAGAGCATTTTTTAGTGGTGAACCGTAAGCGTTGAGTGTAAAAGATTTTTGAGTGAGGTGTCTTTTGCCTCGAGCATTTGTAGCAGTTTTTAGCGAGTCAATGGCATAAATATTCTTTTAAAGTTTGAGGTCAAATTGCATGTTTTTCGTCCCCAAACTTAACAAAGTGCAAGATTGTCCCATTGGGAAACATTCTTGGTGCAATATCTACCCTTTGGGAAACCTCAGGCACACCTTTGCTGTGCAACAGTATCGTCCCTGCAGATACGATTACTTGCACCAAAGATTTCCCTACCAGGACGATCCTTGCACTTCGTAACGTTTGAGACGAAACATGCAATTTGGCCAAACTTTAAGGACGCATTAATGCAATTCAACTAATTTTATTAGCTAATAAACGAAACGTTAAGTGTTGTGATAAAACTCACTTGGCAAGCTACAAGTAGTTTTATTAATTAAATTGAAATGCCTGATTCCATTTTTAACATGGAAGCTTCATGAAATAGCCTTACAATCTATTGAACATTTTAAATTTATGATTTACAATACCTGCTCACAATGCCTATTTATAACCAACACGTCCCAATGCTATTTCATCTAGCAATACATCCCAAAACTAAATAACGACGATAAAAAATTCTTTTTGTTAATGTATCTTTTTTAGCCAAATGCAAGGATATAAATAGCGGAAGCGTGGCGAGACTGCATTGTCAAGCTTAACTTTAGCGAGAGGTGTTGCTTCATAGCGTTTTTAAGAGATGACTATAAGCGCAAAAATATTTATAGAGTTGTTCAATATAAGTTAGTTACTTGACTATAAAATTAAGTTATGGATTTACTAAAGCCCGAACTCATACAACCCCTAATCATAATACTTGTAAATAAGCTCAATTCCATGAAATCTTTTAAAAGCTTAAAACCAAAGGCACGCTATATCGCGGATAAAAACACGCTTCATCTGGGCCCAACGTTTTATTGCACGCTACGCCTAGAGACGACGCATTGGCCTGTTTCGTAACGTGGAGGACACGCCTCGCGTTATGGCGCTGCTATAGCCAGATGCGACGCCTTTGGCCTGTTTCGTACGAGAAGGTCACGCCTCGCCTATAGCGCCGCTATAGCGCTTTTTAGAACCCTGGCCATATGTATTATACTTTAAAAATGACTAGTTTTAAGTCGGATCCCGAGCTAGTCAAAATATTATTCATATATAAACACATGAATAGGGCCTCGTGACTTATTTTGAATCATTGTAGCTAACGCAGCAAGATTTATTATATGATTGGAAAACTTGTTGGGATTTTAAAAAGCAGCGTTCGGACAAATTTTTTGGCTTAAAAACTTTGAAGTTAATAAGCCAAAGAAAATCGTCCATTCGCCGATTTAAAAAATCTTAACTAAGCATGTTTTATGATACACTCTCACCTCCTTATTTATAACAAACCTCATGTGCCCAACTTTTCTTCACAGTGCGATGTCGGATGACCAAAGTCCATTTTTAAAATACTTCTTACAGTAAATATAGCTTTGACTTAAAACCAATGTTTTAAAACCCGGTTTTTTAATCGACCCGGTTTAATCACCGGGTCACCGGTTGAACCGCCAGGTCGAACCGGTTCTATATATATGTATAATTTTTTCTATATTTAATATGTAATGTTGCATGATCTTATAATTTATCCATTTTTTTTCTTACATTCGATTGAACCGATGAAAAAATATTAAGACTCTACCTTTTTTTTATGTTCTATATCTATTATAATATAACAAATATTTGCAACAACAATTAACTTATGAATGTAAGTTATGACAATCTATATTAAAACTTAGTTGATGTTTTAAGATAGTTTATGACTTTCATTTACCCATTTACAAGATTTTAACTAACAATATCCCTCACTATCACAACTTGACAATTAAAATTAGAAAAATCGATGAGCAAAAAAATAAATTCATATATTTTTTTGATAAAAAGTCATGACCCGGCCGGGTTTATCAAACCGGGTCAACCCGGTTTAATGTAAAACCGGCGGTTCAATCCGGTTCTCAAACAAGAAAAACCCCGGTCACATCCGGCCCGGTTCACGGTTCAACAGGTTAAACCGGCCAGGTCAACCCGGTTTTTAAAACATTGCTTAAAACCAGAACACACACCATCGTTCAACTCAATCCCTTGTTTTCTACATCCATTCATTATTCAAGCCAGTGAAACTAGGGTTGAATTAATCACCTTATTGATTGAGTTTGCGAAGATCTACTTGAAGCTCCAACTCGCTAACAATAATAACAAACTTGGCTACAAGAACTAGTTTAGCATTCACATTCAATTGTGGTCAACCTGTAAAGTAAAGACCTCCAATTTGATACCCGGCCATTTATTCTGAATCATAGTTAAAATAGGTTCAAATAAAATTTAATGAACATCAAAGGATCACTCACTCAAACATTTTGCAATCGTTGTTGAACTCTAGCGATCATCTGCTTAAAATCCCATGGCATAAGCCAACAAAATTCAACGAGACTAACATCATAACTGGTGGATGTGAAGGGGGAAATCTTGGCTCAAGTTTGTCCCTTACACAAATAAGGTTCTATAATTAATCTATACCCTAGTTTAAGTACCTAGCTAATATCCACACTCATTGACCCTAATGTTAGTACAAAAACTGTGTATGGGTGAATATGGGCTAGATCGTTTATTGGGCTGGGCCAATGAACAGGCTGTGATATAGACCTTGTACTAATCCAAGTAATGGAGAGATAATCTGCACAAATGAGAGTAAACCGTTAGCCTTACCGCATGGCGGACCCCGCGATTAAGCTCCAGCGTGAGAGTAAGTATACATGTTTGTCAGAGAATATGAGAGTATGTGTGTGTATTAATGATTAGACCGAATGTACCTTTTGGTGTGTGAAAATGACCCTTATTTATAGGCAGCCCAAATACTAGGTGTATTCTAGAATTTCGCTTGTTAAATGCTTGATGGCCGGAGTGGGTCCCTTGTCGGGCAAGGGTCCACGTGTAATCGTCTCTGCGGACGCGAGTAATCTTCCGCGGTCAGTGTATGTCCGCGGAGGTGCAACGGTGCGGCTTTAAAGATACTCACGAAGCACTTTGGAAATATCCGGAGCGGACAGTAGTCAGGCTTAAGTAGTACGCTATTTGTGTGTACAGTTTTGGGCCCATACATATATTATGAACTAAGCCTAGTAAGCTTGATGTTCATACTATACGTCATCAAGTCCCCCCAGTCTAGTTTGCTTTACTGTACGCGGTACAATTATAGCGTGCGGTGAGCGTTACTATACTAAGTACCCAGTGATCCAAATTTTCTACGCTCCTCCTTGTTCTGCGTCTTTTGCGCCATTTTGGCAGTTTGTCGTTGGTTACGTGGGTTCTTTGTGTCCTTTTATCTTCTGCTGATTTGACCGCCTGGGTCCCATATTCAGCTGTTATCATTATCTTTTTACTCTATCTTTGTACCGTTGATTGGGAAGTGGTCTTGGGCACGTGTCTCAACTTACCTTTTACCTACTTAATATACCATGTATAAAATAGTCGATCATGCCCCTACGTATCTTTTTTCATCTCTTCACTTTTCCCACCATGTTGATGAAATTTCAAGTTTTTCTAGTTGCACATCTTCCCTTATTCTAGCAGTTCGGTTTGATTCAGGGTTAATTTTCATTTTGCTTCTCTTTTATTATGGGCAGTATTACATCCTTCAAATGTGTTCTTACACAAGAACACCTCGATGCTATTTGTGCCAAATATTTTGTTCCTGAGGAAGTTCATCCTCAATTGCCAAGCCTTGATGCCACCATGCACGAAAGACCAACGGGTAAAGTTGGAATGTACACCCGGTTCTTTGATTATGCCAACTAATCGTATCCGTATCTACTTTTTTCGTGTTCGTTCTCACCCACTACGCATTCCATTTCCCAAATGCTGTATTTGGATCTGCCAAGTTTCTCATTTTGAAAATCCTTTGCCGCAGTTTGTAATATTGAACCTGTATGTTTTGTCCTGTTCCGCAACTTCCTATACGCATAAATACAAAATGACTGATTTGGGTTACTAAGCCGCCCGAACGTCCGTGCTTGCTATCCCAAAAATTTTGATTCCGGTGAAGAATAGGAATGACCATTTTATTTTTGGTGATGAGTTTGTGGTTCCTGCTAACGCTAGGTTTAGTTGGTTTTCGGGTTCGAATATTGTTAAGGATCGAGCTCCTGCCCCCTCTGAATATAAATGTTGGAGGCATGTTAATCCTTAATGCTCAAGCCTCTCTTTACCATAGTTTCCCGTAAGAATTTCTTTGTTGGTGGCATAAGCCGTAATACCTTTTTGAATAAATGATACCCCTTTTTTAACCCCCACTTTGAGTATGAGAACGGAGAGGGTGGGTCTTATTTTCCATACACACTTTGATTATTGCTTTTTTTTCTGTTTTCCTTGTTTCCTTACCCCTTTTTTCCCTGTTGTCCTTTGCAGAGATGGATTTAGAATTGCTTTTATCCGAACCCTGATCCCCGTAAGGTAAAGGATAGTGAAAGAGCCAAGAGCAGAAAATAAAAAGGCCCATCGTTACGATGGCTAAACACCGTACCCGTGACCCTTGCTTCCGACCTCGTAGGTTCGTACTTCCGGAGAGTTGTCGTGCTAGCCGTCGAAAGAGAAATTTTTGTGAATGCGAGTGTTTGGTGATAGGTAGAGAATCAGTGTTTGAATTCCGTCGGTGGTCAGGATACTATTGAACCAATCGGCTAGGTTACTGACATGTTGAAACTTGAAATTCCAAGGCCCATATGTTCAAAGAAAAAGAGGTAATCCGTGAAAAGACGGGCCCTGCCTGCTTCCCATCCACCTAAAAGGTTGAGAGCTGATTACGGAACTACTGGTGGTTCTGCTACTAGAGGTAAGTCCCCTAGTGTCCTTAACAGGCTACTTCAAGATTCTCGATTAATGGTAGAACAAGGTGTCCCCGCTCTTCCTACCTTACCATTTATACATTCCTCCGTAACAGCTTTCACCTTTGAGAGGGGCGGGAGACCAACACAGACTCCGTGAAGGTCCATCTTTGCGAACTATAGGTCCCTTCGCAGGTTTATAGTCCTATCCGATTCTTTTCATCACTCAGGCGCTAAATCTGCGGATCCTGAGGTTGATTTTCTTGTCAGGTCTGATGTTCCGGTTATGACTGAGCTACACTGTGCAACTAATGCTACAAGTTGCTATTCCTGTGATGCAGGCAAGGTAATAGTGCGCCGCATCCCGACCATATTTTGGTTCTTCTAGCTCATCTGAGAAGCCGATCATACTCTTATACTTTTGCATGGAGGTCAAGTAGTGGTTTTGTTGCTAGATTAATTCGTCGAGGAGGTTATTAGGTGCGGTTTGAGAAATCTAATGTTCCTGAGTGGACCGTGACCAAGGGTTTTGAGCTTAATGACGGCCATTCTTATGCCAATATGATTGATCATTTCACTCCTCCAGCTTTCTTTAAAATTGTTCGCGGAATGGAGCACGAACAGCTATTTGTTGAGTTTAAATGAGTCCAGCCGCACGAATTTAAGTTTGATCTCCGAGGTAAGAATGGCGTGCGAGTACAACATTTTGATAAAAGGAAATGGAAATCACATCTGAGGAGAAGGGTAGGCTTTGTTGGTGGGCGAGAGATAAGGAGATTGAAGAGTTGAAGTCCCAATTACTGAAGGCAAAGGAGGAGTCTGTAGAGGTAGCCCAACTCCGTGCTCGAGTTTCCGGTCTTGAGGCCACTGAGGGTTCACTTCGAGGTGAAGTTGCTTCCGCCAAGGAACACAATGGCCTTCTTGAGCAAGAATGTGACTCTTTAAAATCTAAAGTGACAAGCCTCGAATCTAATATTGCTGAAAAGGATTGTGAACTTTCTGACTTAGGAGCGTCATCTTCTTCCTAGAAGTCTCAGAACCAAAGCCTTGTAAATCAGGTATAATTTTCCGTCATTAACTGTTCTCTACGTCTTTATGTTTTCTCCTCTCATGAACTAAACACATACTATATTTTTTTTAGTTGCAAAGCTGGAGACTTCTTCCACAGAACTCTGTGAGAAGCTGGAGATGTATGAGGGAAGCCTGAAACGGTTAGAGGAATTTCAAGATAACCTTATGAGACCTCTCGAGACTAGGTTAGCCGAGATTGATGCTGATTTCACCCGGTGTTGTATGCGCTTCTCAATAGAGGTTTCCCTCCGCACCTCCTCAACGTTCGTACCAGTACATAAGGGCGCAAGAAGAGATGACCACATGTAAACAAAGCACACGTGGACTGTGCAACTTAACATCACACTGGACTAAGTGAGTCTCAAATGTCAACGAGTATATGGAGGCTCTCGGACATGCTTTTGGCCGTGCTATAGAGAAAGGAATGCAGGAGGGTCTGGCAGCTGGGATTGAGCACGGACAAGCTGGCAGATGTTTAACTGATCTTGAAGCATATATTCCTCTGCAGAGGTTAGACTTTAATTCTGTTGTCCATGATGCTTCGTGAACCTGACTTTCCGCTACTTACAAGAACTAATCCATAAGAAAGATGCTAGCACGTGGGATATTATGGATCTTCTTCGCTTAGATGATGCCGTGGCCGAGGCCTTAGGTATGACCGATCTTCAGCCTGATGTGAGTCAACTAATGGTTCCCGTTCATCATAAGCAGGATAGGGTCGTTATTGGGAGCCAAGCATTGTCTGTTGCTTTGGGAAAATTGTCGCGGAAGGGTGGAGAAAGATGAAAGAATCTTATTGCGCCGCTCCCCTTTTTGAAAGATGTATGTAGTCTCAGATATGAACCTTTATCCGCTGAGGCTTTGATTGAGCCGCCGGTTGAGGCTCCTGCTACTAATTTATTATCTACCGTGGTTATTGTTCCTCATTCTGATCCTCCTGTTTCCGTAGAAGATTATGACAATCCTGATTTAGCGGATGTGGTTCCGGAGAATGTTACCCCAAGGCCAGAAGGTGAAGAAAAGATCGATGCTTTAGCCAGAGGTGATCTTACGTTTTCCCAATTGGATGATGAAGCTAGGGATGCTATTTTGTGAGTGTATTTGTTTTTCCCCCGTGGTAGCATGTGACTTTGCGGTTTCTTTTGTAATTAAAATACCATGGCTATTTATATAGTTTGGCCGTTATGTGCATTTTAACCGCTGCCCGCATGGGCCTTTTTGTTGCGGTATTTTGTATGTAACCAATTTTACAACACTTTTTGAACATATCTGTTATATATAAATGTTGCTGCTATCTTTTTATATCACGTGTGATACCTTTAGTAGAATAGTCTTGTTTAAATATTTTGTGGGTTATTCCCGTTACCCGGTTTGCAATACCTCTTATGTCTTTGAGCTAATTGTGATGTTACTCACCTTTTGTTATATGGAATAACATTTATGGAGGCGTGCTCCGTGTGTGCGCGGCTTAATCACAATAAATGACTTTGCAAAGTAATAAGATAGAATTTTTCAAAGCATAACTTGTGAAGGTAGCTAATCTTAACTTTTTTTCATTAAAATTAAAATCATATTACACGATATTTAAAAATTACTACACGGAGTAAAAATGCCCTTCCCATCACGGAGTCCGTATGGTTAGGCTGCTTACACTTTGTGTATATAACACTTCTTGAGATTGCAAACGTTCCAGGTTCTCGGGAGTTCTTTTCCGTTGCAGTCTTTTAACTTGTACGATCCCTTCCCCAGTACTTCTGTGACTTAGTACGGTCCTTCCCACTTGGGTCCTAACTTTCTAGTATCTTCTACTCGGCTTGCTTCGTTGCTCCGGTACACTAAGTCTCCTGGCCTGAAACTTGCATTTCTAACTTTGGTGTTGTAGTATTTTTCCATTTGCCTCTTGCTTTTTTGCTTCTCTTATCACCGCTTGCTCTCACTTTTCTTCTAGCAGTTCTAAGTTGATTTCCAATGCTTCATCATTTTCGGCCACGTCTACCTCTGTTGTCCTGAACATGGGCATTCCAATTTCCGCTGGGATGACAGCTTCTGTTCCGTAAGTTAATGAGAACGGAGTGTCTCCATTACTGGATTTGATCATGGTACGGTGTGCCCAAAGCACGTGAGAGATCTCTTCCAACCAGTTCTTGTTGTCTTTGCCCAGCCTTGCTTTTATTCCTTCTCCCAGACTCCTGTTTGCTCTTTCTACCAGTTTGTTCGTCTGAGGATGTTTTACTGAAGTAAAATGCTATTGAATGCACAATTTTTCACACCAGTCTCTGAAGGGGTTGTCTCGGAATTGTTTCCCATTGTCAGATATAATTTCTCCTGGAAGACCAAATCTGCCCACTATGTTTTCTCACACAAACTTTTTTACTTGATTTCCTGAGATAGTTGCTACTGGTTTTGCTTCTATCCACTTGGTAAAGTAGTCCATGGCCACTATTAGAAATTTGATCTTGCCGGGTCCTTCCGGGAAAGGTCCAGCTATGTCTATACCCCATTTGTAAAATGGCCACGGAGATGTGATTGGGTTCAATCTTTCCTGCGGATTTCTTGGGACGGGTTTATGCACTTGGCATTCCTGACATGCTTTTATAAGCGCCCTTGCTCCTTGGCATGTTCGCGTAATAACCAGTCCTTAGAGCTTTGGCAACGACGGATCGTGTGCCCGCATGCATGCTACAAGAGCCTTTGTGTATTTCCCGCAAGACGTAGTTTGCTTGTGAAGGTCTTACACATCGAAGCCATGGGCGTGGAAAGGATTTTTTGTATAGTATTCTGTTGATTATGGCGAAACATTGCGATTTACGCTTTATCGCCCTTGCCTTTTTTCTTTCTGCTGGTAAAGTTTCGTCCGTGAGGTATTCATGAATCGGGGTCATCCAGGTATCCCCTTCTTCTTCTACCACGGTGAGCACCTCTCTTTCGTTTACGAATTTTTCTTTCAATTCCTCCACTAACACTTGTTTGCTGAGATGTGCAAAGCTAGTGGACGCCATTTTGCTTAGTGCATCTGCTTTTTTGTTTTTGCTTCTTGGGACTTGTTTTATTGAGAACGCTCGAAAGTTACTGGCCAGTTTTCTTTTGCTATGTAAGTCCCATTTACTTGGTTTGCTACCAGTTTTGAGTCTACATTCACTTCGAGGTTTTTGACACCCATTTTTTCCGCTATTCGCAATCCCGCTATCAATGCTTCATATTCTACAATAAAATCGGCTAATACTTGCCCTTTCACAGATACTCTTGGCCTATAATGTATGCCAAACTCCCCTAATTGTATGCTCCACTTTTGCATCCGACCAGCGACTTCCGGGTTTGATAGTATGTTTTTGATGGGTTGATCTATTATTACTGTGATAGGGTGAGCTTAGAAGTATCTTCTTAGCCTTTTGCTTGCATGTACTAATTTTTCCATGGCGGTGTAGTTTATTTTCGGGCCCCGTAGCGCCCGACTTACAAAGTAGATTGGCATCTGCATGGCTTCCCTTTCCGTCATTAGTACGGCACTCACCACCTCCTTAGATGCTGCCAGGTAGACAATGAGTTCCTCTTGTTCTTCTAGAGCGGTGAGCATAGGCAACTTTGCTATATGTTCCTTCATTTGT
>BQNB010146284.1:0-16598 GCA_026074375.1 Tanacetum coccineum
ACAGATTTACAAGGCATATTATTGAGCTTATTGCCAAAATCTGAGGGGCTAAGGGGCTTTATAAGCTGCTGATTTTGGGGCTACAAGTTGGGGTTTTTCAAAAAAAATGCAAAGCCAAAATTTTGACTTAATTTGTCAAAGTAAAAGGGACAGAAAACATGGCTTTTAAAAGGGTCTCTTGTGACTTCAATAAGCTCAAAGATGGTGTTGCTTAAGCTGTCTAAGCAGCTTAAGCTTTTAAGCTTAATTTTCTTTGTAAAAATCTAACAAAAAGCTAAGGATTAACTAAGACTTAATTTTATACTAAATTGTGTGATTAAGCTGGTCCAATTAGGCACACACACTCAGCCAAAGGTGGCTGAGTGCTTGTGACCCATAACACTCCCAAACTGACCCATTTTGCAGTTTACCCAAACACTCCCTTAAATATAAAAATCCTTTACACAAAATGTTTGATACTCAACCCTGAGTTAATTAGTTAACTCTTATACTTAATGAACTGAGTTAGGGGCAAATTAGGGCAAGTTAAACAGAAGTAAACATATATCCCTTAACCTTGTGATCTCAACAGTAACAAAGCAACGAATTTTTTCATAAAGCTTGGAAATTAAAGAAAACTTAATAACATTACAAAGTAGAAGTTCTGAAAACTTTAAATTACAATTTAAATTAAAGATTAAATAAAAATAAGCTAAAAACAAGGTAGTAAAAAAGGTGTGGGAAAGGGTTTATCTGGGTAAAGGAAGGTTTGGGTAAAGAGGGGAAGGTAATCTCGTGAGTGTGTGTGGGAATTGGTGAGTGGCGGGAAATGGGTAGAAAGGGTGACCGGGATTGGTTATACATTTGAATGTTTCATAATGCCCAAAAAGAAACCCCGAAGTTTCACATTCTTGCCACTCTTTTTATTCTTTTCTTTGTTAGTTATAAGCAAGTTTCGGAAATGGCACAAATGGCCCATGTGGTTTATTGAAACAAAGATATAAAAGGATTCATGACTTGGCAGTTTCAGCCCTTGGTGTTTTACAAGGAAAAATACTTTGTAAAATTGCAATTTTAGTCCTTCATTTAATTTAAAACACTTTTCTTTTATAAAACAATTTTCAGAATTGACAATTTAAGTCCCTAAGGTTTTGTAAAAATTGTTTTTGGGCCAGGGTTTGGGCTTGGGATTGTGTATTGGGCCCAATTGGGTTTGCTTGGGCCTGTATTGGGCCCAATTAAGTGTGTCTGGGCCCAATAAGGTTTAGGCTTATGTTATTGGGCTTTTTAAGGCCCAATAAGGTTTGGGTGGGTTTTGTGTGTACAATGGCTGAGATTGGCTTGTTCAAGGGCTAGGATCGGGCCTTCAAAGTCTTCATAGTCTCTGTCAATTGCACACAAATGGGCTGTTGTCATTGATTGAGGGCCCATTTGGTCTTCACAGTCTTCATCAATATACTATTGGGCTTTCCCGGCCCATCAGATGGGTTGAGATTGCAACCAATAGTATTCTTCAATTACGGCTCCGATTTTGACTGTTGATTTGTTGAGTTGACTTTTGACTTTGACTTTTCTGGTCTTTGGCTTTGCTTTGGCCTTGTCCTTTACAGCTTTTCCATTCCGTGTCTGGTTTTGTCATTTTTTTGCATTGTTTTCTGTCTTTTGGTGTGATATCCTTTTCCTGCACAACATAAGTGTAAAACAAACATATCTTTGGCAGTTTCTGTCTGTTTTTTGTCATTTAAGTCCGTTTTTAATGGAAAAAGGTATGTGTATTTAAGCACATACCAAAATCCCCCATACTACGACATTGCCGTGTCCTCACGCAATGCTATGAAGTAAGCATTTACGAAAACTAAGACTCTTGACCCCCTCCGACTAATAACTTTGAAAAGTAGCAAAGTGTTTGTCAAAGGAAAGAATCAATAGCTTCGACAAATCCCGATTAACACCATTATTTTGTATGTACATTGACTACTCTAATTTTTTTTGGATTTTTTGATTATTTGCTATTATAAAGTTTGGCTGATTGAGCGAGGAGTTATGAGTTAAGATAAAAGTGCTTATAACAAAAATAAACTAAATTGCATAATATAAAACTGATTTACATTATATAAAGAATTACAAATTATTTTAAATCAAAATCCCATTAAGCTTTTTAAAAGCTACAATAGGCTAAAAAACTAGAAAAAAGAAAAGATCTCTCGTTGGTTGTGTGTGTGATGGAAGGGTATTATTTATGCTGAATCATGACGCTTCTAGGCCTTGATGTTTGTTAGAGGCGCCATCAATCTCCCTATGCCTTAAGATCAACAAATCTTTGGGTCACCATTTTAAGACCATTAGATCACTATTTGACCTCACACGGATTGCCAGATGGCTATCCTGTTTGGAGGATCAATTGTGTTCTTTTTCTCGAGTGAAATGTGTTGCAAAACCCACATACACATGGGTGCTTTCTTCAGGCTGACAGGTGCTTCATTGTTTGAGTGACTAATGTTGCTCTTGATGAACTGAATTAACACTTTTGCCATTGTGTTTTAGGAGCTCTTGCATAGACCTCCGTACCCATAATTGTAGAAAGCCCTTTGTTTTAATGCTTGGGTGAAATGAAGAAGACGGGTGAATAGTGTTTGGGTTTGGCGCCATTTGTTTTAACTGAAAGAGTAAAAATTCAGTTTGAAGTTTGAGGAAATTGCAAATATGGCCCTTGTCTTTGTTTTTCCATTTGTAGTGTAAAACAAATCTTTGAAAATGGCATCATAGGTCCTTGTGGTTTATGAAAAGGTTAATGGACTAGTATAATGGGCTTATGGAAGGGCTTTTTGGTTTAATTATATACGGGTAAGGTTTTTCTAGGGATTTTGTCTTTTTATGGTTGGACTTTTGTTGAATAAATGGTTTTGACTTTCCTGTGACTGTTTGACCTGCTGGGTTGAACTTTTTCATGGCTTTGCTTGCGGATTTGACACTTTTCCGTTCTCGTGTCCGTTGTTTGCCCGTTTTTGACGGTTTCTTGTGAATTTTTGATATTTCTGTACTGCACACACAAATCAAAAAATACAAAGCATTATTGTTGCCATTTTTTGGTCTGTTTTTGGGTTTAATTGGCTATTTTATGCTTAAAATGGATATGTGTTTTTACACTTTTCATGAATTCAAGAAAATTGTGGAGAGTGTTATTTCAAGGGAATTAACTCACTCTTGCTTAATTTCATTTACATCTTCATAATACCATATATATCTAGGAGCGTTTGTTTTAGATTATTTATGGGGTTATAGACTACTAACTAGCTTATTTAAATACTGAGTATATTTCATATTGCGCTGACTCTTTTCGCTTCTTTTATGTGCTATATAGGCTTATTTTCAGATAATGAAGTCATATTATGTTACATATGTAAAAAATTATATATCGAAACATCTGAGCTTATCATATGAGGTTAAAACAAATAATCACGGCTATTTCGTTCTCCATAACCTACCAAAACTTGCTTAAAAATAACAATTTCCAAATGGTACTGAAAAGATAAATATAAAGTATATTAGTCGGTCTTTAAGTTTGTCTTTTATTACTGCGTAAACTGTTGTTATCTTTCGGTTCGTTTTAATGCGTATTTGTTCGTGTGATTCTGAGTTCTAAATATAATATGGTTATGTCAATTATTAAATTTGTACGCTGTTTGTTTACCTATAATACACCCACCTTTTTTATGTGATGTATTTACTTCTTTTATACCTAACATTTCAACTATTGCAGCGTTGGTCCTTGTTTTAAAATTAAGATCGCGTGTAATAATTATTATAATTTGATTACAATATGGATTAGATCATTATTTTTCAGAATAAGGATTATCAATGAAAATAGTTTGGAAAATAAGGATTCTTTATGTAATTAAAATCGGATAGAGACGACTAGTGTACCTTTAAGTAAATCACAGGAACAAAACATGTAACTTTTTATATGGTTAATAACCGACTTGTGGACATCTCTACAAACCGTTAACCCTAAATAAACCAAGTGCCGGGAATTAGGGGTGTTGATCGGTTTGGTTATTGAGTTGTTCGGTTAGTTCGATTAATTGTTTTTTTGGGTCAACCTGAAAACCGAACCGAACTAGAATTCAACCGAACCAAACTGAAAACCGAATTTGAATTCGGTTTGGTTTTCGGGTTGACCCGAATAACCCAAATCACAATTTATTAAAAAAAAAATTAAATAGATATTTAGCAAAAAAAAATATTTCAAACATAAAAAGTGTTTTTTATATTATGATAAAATTGTAATGGTCTTTATATATATATATAAATATATATATTTATATAAATTCGGTTTTCGGTTCAGATTGCCAAACTCATATCCAACTCGAAAACCGAATTTGTAGTTCGGTTCGGTTTTGGCAAATTTGGTTCGGTTATTAGTTTAGTTCGGTTATTTTCGATTCGGTTCGGTTTCGGTTTTCGGTTTATTCGATTATTTGAGTTTTTTAGCTCACTTACCGCCGGGAGGAAAGGGAAATACCTCCAATTTGGCTTGGGCCCAATGTTACCTCTTATTAGAAGTTCTCTAATGTGTACCCAAGTTTAATTCATATTGAGCCCCAACTATAAGTATAATTCAGAAGCAATAAGTCTAATAGTTTGTTAGGAATGATAAAAGTGACGTTCTATTGAGATATGTCTTGTAATGAAATTAGTGAAATTTTTTTATGTAATTGGTTAGATGATTAGGCTCGTGACTTAATAAAGTCTCGAGGGACCCGCAATTAGTAAAGATAGAATAGAGCTCCTTTGGCTCTTCCTTGTAATTTGAGTATAAATACTCACCACCACTCATTTGTGAGGTGTGTCTCTAAGTGTCTTCTAATCCCATTCTTATCTTTTTCTCTAATCCTCATCCTCCCTCTTTCTCTCTATACTTTCTATTCTTTCTCTCTCTTAGTATAAAACATATTTAATACACCTAAACACACTCTATTGCTTATGGATCTTAAATTCTAAGCGACCCTTACAAGTGGTTATCAGAGCTGAGAGCGATTTAGTGTTGTTTAGGAGAGCTTATTCGATCAGCTTATTTTGACAGCTTATTCTAGCAGCTTATTTTAGCTTATTTCAAGCTTTTTCGGTCCTGATTCGCTGCAGTGCTTATTCTGACTTTTCGTGTGCTTATTTTGTTTCTTAGCTTATTTTCATGAGTTTATTTCTTATCAAACTGCTTATTTGAGTGACTTTTGTGCTTATTGAGCTAATTTCAGTTGTGTTCTTATGCAACTGAGATTGATTGCTTACGGTTTTATCCGTAAGGTCGTTGGCTTAATTAGTACAATATTTGCTTAATTTGTGCTTATTTTTTTATTTAGCAGGTCATTTTAGTCAATATTCAGTAAAAGTTGTTTACAATCTTAATAATCGAAGTTTGACTGGTCAATCTCGGAAAAAAAGCTGTTCATATTCAATATAATCTGAACTGTAATTGATTCTATAGAGTGTTGACCAAAAGTCAAACTCAGTTTCTTAGTCAACACGTTTTCAATAGAAAAAGATCTCAGATCTTTGTTGTATTTTCGAACAAGTAAAAGTCATAACAAGAACAAGAGTGTTCTAATCATTCGTTTTGGTTCGTCTTTTAACAAGAAGAAAAACGAAAATTAAATACAAGAGATCTCAGTTTTGGTTTGATTTTCAAGCATAAATCTTTAACTATCAAAACCATAACACATCATAGATCTTTGAGAAGCCTAAATTTCTTGTTAATATCCAAAAACCAAAAGACAAATAAGAACAACAAACGTGTTCATATCCACTCTTTGTTTCAGTCATATAACAGAAATAACCATTCATCATAGATCTCAAACTCGGAAACAAAACCATTCTCGGAAACAAACTCGGAACAAAATCATTTTTGATAACCGGTGTTAGCCAAGATCTCAGATTTGTTTGTTCAGTTTTTGAACAAATCTTTCAAGATTCACAAAAAGCATAAACCGAATCCTCATAGATCTGAATTCAAAAACAGAAAACCAAAAAGAAAAACAAGAACATAAAGATCTCAGATTTAGTTTGTTTGGTATCCCATTTGAGATTTCTTGATCTTTAAAAGACCCATTCACACAAAAAAATATCATCACAGATCTAAAATCAGAAACAAACTCATTTTCATCATTGATCTTGTTGAAACACAAGTGTCTTGTTAATTTTTGAAACCCTCAAAAGAAATATCAAGAACAAGTGTGTTCTTATCTCTTTTGTTTCGCTTTGATAAAGAACAACAAACAATCAAAATAAAAAGACCTATTGTCGAGTCTTTTAAAGTCATTCTTGTGTGCTTAAGACGAGGTGATTTGTGTTCATAGCAAACAAAGAAAAATATGATAAGTGTGTCTGAGAGATTTGTGAGTTGTGTGTCTGAGTATTGTGTTGGATAAATGTTATAGGCGTGACTTTTGTGAGAGTGTGTTCAGATTTGTTGTGTCTGTGATTGTGTTAGTGAGTTTTAATCAAACATATAAAAGGAGGCGTGTTGTTATAGTAAGGGTTAGGGTTTGAGTATCTTGAAGGAGTGTGACTACGTTTTTATTTGTGTGAAATGATTTAGGGTTTGGTTGTATAAGTGAGTAAGTGTAGTTTGTATAGTAGGTATTCTTTTTAAGAGTTCTCATATCAAATTTGGAGTTGGGCATGCATCTATCGAAAACATTTGGGCTTCATTTGTATTCTAACCAAAAGTTTTATAAGAAATGGGCCGAATGATATATTTTTAGAGGCTCTGTTCATTTCTTTTAAGTGATATTGTGGGCTGTTTTTTGTGGTATCAACAAAATTTACAAGGACGAACTTGTTTTGATATGTACTCAATTGGTTTGTAGTCAAAATTTTTGAGTTTAATACCAGTATAATTTTGAGCATTATTACACTTTTGGTCAATGCGGGAAGATTTTTCGAGAAGTGATTGATAATTTGGATTGAATTTTTTGGGTTTGTGTTGAAAATTTCTTGGGTTTGTTGTGTTAAATAAGGAAAATGGATTCAATGGCAACAACTAATTATGTGCTTCAAAAAAGTTCCAACAACATTATCACGACTTTGACTAGTCAGCTTGAGTTGTATAAGGAAAGGGTTCGGGTTTTGGAAAACATCAAAGGGGATAACAATTATCTCAACGAATTTCTTGAGGCTGATCGCAAAGCAAAACATTTTAATCAACAAGCTCAGTCTCAATTTATTCGTTATCAAGATATCATTCGAGATCTAAAACAACAACGTGATAAATTGGACTTAGTTGTTATTGACTATAAAAGACAAACAGAGGAATATCAAAAGACACAAATGATTTTCAATCAAACACAGCGTGACAAAGAGGAAAAATATCTTAATGACATCATTCAGTTACAAGCTAAGAACAAAGATCTGGAAAACGTTGTTTGTTAAATATGGCAAATCACTGTAACATCGGTATTGCTTACAAATGAACAAAAGCTTTTCGAGGACAAATTACGGAAGTTCGGGTTATTGGGTTATAACGGTCTTATGTTCTTGACAAGCTTTGCAAAATTTCCTAAGTAGTATACTGCTTTATGACCTTTGAAATAAGATATGAACAAATGGCATGTGTTTGATTCTGAAGGAAACTCTTAAGGTGCTTGAAAGAGTCAATTTAAAAATGAACGAGTTTCAAAAGATGAAAAGCTTCCAGGAGTTAAAGATAAACACCAACGATTAAGAAATTGAACAAACTTTATGACGATTTTGTTCCTCAAAAAGAATTTCTGGCTGAAACAAACAAATTTTCTCATTATCGTTTATATTTTCTGAATAGTTTCTTCTGAGATAAAAACCAAGCATTTGGGCATATCAATGCCTAGTGCAAATCAATGCTTGTGGATATTAATGAAATGGAAAAATGGTTTTTTCAAAATTGTGTTGAGTTACTTGGAAAGAATTGTTACGAGAAAGCATTTTTTATACGTCTAAAGAAGAACTTCGATTAATCGATGTTTGTGTAGAAGCAAAATTAATTCTTCGAGAATGGCATGTCTATTTTGAAGTCTTTCAAAATCGATTTAAAAGAGATGTAAAAGAAATAAAAGATGTTTTTGTTTTAGTGGAAAATGATCTTGAATGATGAAAACTTTAACAAAATGAGCTTTTAAAAGATCAACTCTTGGAAGCATCCTTAGCTGAAGATATCAAGAATCTTGTCATAACCTCTTGTGTGGAAATAAGGAATAAGGATTTACATGATGAAACTGAAAGAATTTCAAAAGAGTCAAAAGATGTTTCAAATGAGAGTAAAACAGCTGATACGGTTTGTAATGATGCATTTGAAGTCACACAGGAATTGTCAAAAAGAATTGTTGAATTGGAAAAAGATTTGTCAAAATTTGAGGCAAAGAGTATTGCTTTTGAAATCGTACTTCAGCACAAGTCTCGAGAAAATAATTCTTTGAAAACATTGCAAAAAGAAAATGAGAATTTTATGGCATCATTACAAATCGAGAATGCTCATTTGAAACAGACTTATAAAGATTTGTTTGATTCGGTTCAAAGGCTTTTAGAGTTGTGATAATTTGTGATGAAGTCAAAGTTAAGGTCATTTGATGAAATTGAAACTAAAAACATGGAGTTGGAATATCATTAGTGGCGTCTTTAATTAAGGACGAATGAACACTGAAGTGGACTTACAAGTTGTTTGATTCAATCAAAAAGTCGCGGTTCAAACAAAAACTTCCAAATGTAACACAAATCGAAGGCAGGAAAAATCTGAAGTCTTATTTGTTTTTGAATTTGTGATGTAGTTGTAACTAAGTTCAATAACATTTTCGGAAAGATTGAATTTTTCAAAAAGAAGTCAATTGGATATTTCTGAATTAACAAGGAATCGGAGGAGAAACATAATCTTTTTGAAAACGAAACAAGTGTTTTTCAAATAAAGATTGATGAGCTGAAATGTCTTTAGCAAAACACAATAAATAGAAATTTTGATTTGTTGTTTAAAAATCAATAATCTGAGAATGGTTTTCGCTGATGAAGAAAAAAGGGCAACTATTGGGAAAATGGAATGCTTTTTGATAATGAAAAAAGGTGTGATTTTGATATCAAAGATTATTATCTCGAAAAAAATTCATTTTGCTCAAAAGTCAAAAGATTTTGATGATGTCAATTTGATTTGTCAAAAGAAAAGCCAAATTTGAGGCGTATTTAAAAAACTTGGAAATAAAACGAAAGTTGTTCTTAACGACAATTGGTGTAAGGTTGATGTTTCTAAAGCCGAAAATAAAAAAAGATTCGATTTTTGAAAGAAACTTATCATTTAAGGACCAACTTGAAATCTGAAGGAAGATGCGTGTGAAAAAAGCTTAAATATACTTTCAATTTTGGAAAACCACGTTAACTTATACAATGAAATAGATTCGCTTTTGAAACAAATTGCATCTCTGGAATAAAAATTTAGCATCACTAGATATTTCGTTCTTGTCAAAAAGGAATATCATGAGTGAGAAAATTCGTTATATACTTAAAAGTGAGTTTGATTCTCTTATCGGAAATAAATGGAACTTCAAAATCTTTCAAAACCTAAAGAAGTGTTTACGGAAAAAGTTTCACGACCGGTGAGAATCATTAAAAATGTTCTTTAAGAAGGGTTTTCTCAGTTTACTACCTTATTCTTTACAAAAAGATAGAAGTTTTCTAAGAAAATCAAAGTTTTGAAACATTTTTTCTCAAAAGGGTTTTTAAGAAAGATGACGCAAACAAAACATGATAATTTTAAATGTAATCATCATGTAAAATATGTTAGCATTTAGCATTTAGAAGCATGTGTTATATAGATAACCTAAGAGATATTGTTAGGAATACGAAAAGTATCGGTCACTTCCAATATAGTTAGTCATAGCTCGTAGTAAGGCGAATATGTAATTATAGTAAGCTAACCGGGCCAAAGTCACATAGAAAGCCCATAACCAAGCCCATGGCCGGTTAGAGTTTAGAGTATTTATACCCTCCCCACACATGGAGAGGGTGTTAGTTGTTTATTTATTTCACACACACTTAATCTAATATTGTCTTCTTTATTTCTCTCTCTAAGTGTTCATCCAACCACATCTTTCTCTCTCTAACACTCTTAACTAATTCCATTATTAATGTGTTAAGATATTCTACAATTGGTATCAAGAGCCATGGGGTGTTTGTGAAGGTTTTGTTTGCGTTTTTCTACTCGTTTTAATTGTTATTTTGGTTTGATCCATTAAAAAAGTTTTCACTTTTTGATGGTTTAAAAACATTAAAGTTTGTGTTTTTAAGGTTTTACTAGTCTTAGATAGGTAAGAAGTACAAGAAAAATCGGGTAAAAACGTCAAAAAGTGAGTCTTTATAAGATTTTTGATTTTTGAGCTTCGAAGTGTATTAGGTGAAGTATACATAAGGGCGATTGGTATGTGCTTAATTACACATACCTTTGACCTCTAAAACTGGACTTAAATGACTAAAAACGTACCAAAAATACATTGTATTTGTAAGTTTTACATTTTTATTGTGCAGGTAATGGATATCCAAGAAAAGGACAAAAATAGAAGCCAAATCGACAAAACCGAGGACGAGAACGGAAAGAGCGTGAAAGAAAAGTCAAGTCAAAGCCATAAGTCAACAAAAAGTCAAATTCAAATCAAGTCAAAGTCAACTCCGGGATGAGGCATTGGAAAGAGCATCAAAAACCGAACCCAAAAACCTGAACTACCAAAAGTGGGCCCACCCGTACCCACCTAGTGGGCTCAGGAAAGCCCACTTATATCCTTAAAAACCTTTAAACCTTAAAAAAGCCCAACACTTCTTTTTTATAACACCTGGCCTAAAGCTAGCCCAACATCATCCCCTTATAACACTCCACTCTCGTTACCTTTTATAACACCCCTGTTAGTCCTTTAAGGACTAACGGTGCAAACATAAATATAACTCCAAGGACTAAAGTTGAATCACCAAAGGACTATACTTGCAATACAATATATAACTTTCAGGGATCTTTCTTGCCATTACCCCAAACTTCAAATCACCCGGGAAGAACTGTTCATCATCTCCCACACCAAACGTGTGTCTGTCCTCACTACCCGCCAAAACCCTAACACTATTCTCCTTTCTTCTCCACTTTGTCTACACATCCCACACCTTATCCCACCAATTGCCACCTTGGCAATCCCTTGCATTTCTATTCGTCCACAAATGAAGACAAAGATTTGATGGACAAGATCATTAAGCTTGGGGACTACTCAAAATGGAGGGCTACGATTGATTTGAGACCTCTCTCACACAAGAAACACAGGCTTGAGCCCTCTCAGCAAAGAAGCACAGGACCTAGAACCTTCCTTCGATTAGTATAAATAGGCTCCTTTGTAAGCCATGGAGGCACTTAGTCTTTTTACATAGTTATTTTTTTCAGCTTATTTTTAGTCTTAAATTAGCTTAATGTACTTTTGTTTTTCCTTGTAATGTTTTAAATCAATGGAATTTGAAGTTTGTTTCTAAATCTGTTTTCAAGTTTTCAACTCACTTTATGTTTTAAAATCTCTTTATAAGCTCTCTTATAAGCTCACATAACCTGTTTTAAATCTTACTAAAGCTTCTGACTTAAGCACTATAAGTTTTTTAATAACTTATAGTGCTTAAGACCACTTTTTAAACTAAAAAGAAAAAAATCACTCAAAAAGCTCTTGGATGATAAGCTTGAAATAGAAGGGCTTATGTTATTTACTGGCTTGTGTAAACAAGCCAGAGTTTGTTGATAAGCTCTATTGAGCCTTTGTGTCCTTGTTTAAGCAAAGAACAAAGGTACACCCTCTTTTTCCATTTTTAGCTTATTTGCATTTTTAGCTTATCATTTGCTTAGTATTGCTTATTACCTGTTTTTATTTGTTTGTTTATGCTTATTAATGTTGTTTAATGCTTATGTATGTTTGTTTCATGTTTCTATGTCATTTGTGCAAGTAATCTTAAAATCTGTCCATTTAAGCTTTTGAAATTGCATAATCTTTAATCTTGTTGTTGATGCTTATTTAAGTGTTAAAAGCTGTTCATTGGGTTTTTTATAAGCTATTTATAATCTGGTCTTCAGGGTTTGTTCACTAAAAATCAAATTATTAAGTTAAAATTCATAAAAACAGTTTTAAAGGGGTGTTTGGTTTAACTGCTTAAATGAGTCAAAATGGGTTGAAATTGCAATTTGACACTTAAGTCAGTTTTGTTTAGCTTAAAGTGGTCTTAAAAATCAGATTGTTAAAGTTTTTAAGTAGTAAAACTCATTTTTAAGGTTTTGAGGAACCTGATTACAACGTGTGGGACTATAAGCGAACTCAAAAGAAAGATTACCCCTACAATTCTTGATACAAAAAATTATCAACGTTATCCATTTTAGTCTATGAAGCGTCAGAAAAAAAAAAATTAACTTTATTCTTATATACATAACTCCTTTACCTAATCTTTTTTAGCCTTTTGGGCGAGGCCTTGAATATTTAGAGATAGGAAATTCATTGATAACACTCGTTCTCTCCACGACTCTTAATGATTTCTTATATATTACTAACGCACTCATCCATCTTGTATCCCATTGTTTGCCCCACCTTTACTACATCATCCAACAGTTGCAAAATAGAACCTCCTATTTTAGGGCCTTCTACACGTCTAAAATGACCTGAGCATCGAGATTCCTTGTTTCTCTTCGTGATGAAACCCTTGTTAAACACTTTTTCCTATAGACATTATTAAAACAGATTATTTGCATTTTCAGTATACCTGTTCCTTCCCATTCAATTTATCAACTTTGTCAAACTTCTTGTCACCCTCCTCTATGGGAGTGAACCCAGGAGGGTAATTTAAAGAACCATTCGAAATCTCATCCTCCACATTATTACCTTGCAATTTTTGTTTTTCTAACAGATCATATATTTTTCAAATAAAGATTGATGAGCTGGAAAAATAAAAAAAAAAAAAAAAAAAAAAAAAAAAAAAAAATGTTTTAACTCAACAAACAAAAGTAAAAAAACTTTTATGATGTCAAGCTTGAATTGTCAAACAGAACAGATAAATTTGAGGCGTATTTTGAAAAACTTGATAAAACAAAAGTTGTTCTTGAACGACAAATGGCTCGTAAAGTTGATGATTCTAAAGCTGAAAAGGATCAGTTTTTGAAAGAAGTGAATCATTTAGGAAACTAATTGGAAAATTTAAAGGAAAGCTGTGGAACTAAGTTTGATAAATCTTCATATATTTGGAAATACCAAACAGTGATAAACTGTTTGTAAACTCTCAAATTTCAAAATACATGGTTTACTCCCAAAGTTGATGTGCAAAAGGATTTGTCAAAACCAGTCACTGCACAGTCTTTGCCTAAAAATGAAAAAGATCAGCTTTTGAAACGAATTGCATCTTTGGAATCAAAATTGGCATCACAAGATATTCGTTCTTGTCAAAAAGAATATCATGAGTTGAGAACTTCGTATAATGCTTGAAGTAGTTTGAATTTCTCTTAATCGGAAAAGAGGGAAACCAATGTTCAAAATCTTCAAACCTAGAGAAAGTGTTTCAAGCAAAGGTTCACAAGGGTGAATCCTAAAACCAGTTTCAGAAAGGGTTATCAGTTTACAACTATTCTTTGTAAAAGATTAGGTAAGTTTTCTAGAATTCTCAAAGTTTTGAAACACGTACTCATCAAAAGGGTTTAAGAAAGACCTTCAAATACAAAGCATCAATCTTTTAAAACAACTTATTCTTGTTATACACCGGTAAAACAAGTGTGGAGACCAAAGCAAAGTTTTAAATATTCAAAATCAGAAATGTTTTCACTGCAAAACAAGAATGACTTGGCTTTGAAAAACAAAAACAATGGAAGATTGTCAAACGCTTCAAAAATGAATTTCCAGAATGATACTTCAAATGGTAACAATAAATGGAAATTTTCTTCATCGACAAGATTTAAAAATTCACATGAAACACCGAGTTTCAAAAATCAATGGAAAATCAAAAGGAATTTTAAATCTCTGTTGATTCCTCGAGCGCTTCGTAGTTTTAGATAACCAAACATAATCTTGTCCCATTCAAGCATCGATTCTCAAAACGACTCTCGACTTTCAATTGCATTCCTCGTTGTGGATAACGACCCGGGAATCATACTCCCGGTTTACTATAATTGTGATTTTTTTATTCTTACCCTTATCCTCTTATATATATATATTTATAAGTATATTTTATATATATTTATTATATATTAAGGGTTGGATCAAAAACTGATCATGTACGCTTAAGTGCGCTTTACCTTTAAAAGAAAAGAAATCTTCTTGTTTTGAGCAAAGTTTATTCAAATTTTTCAAAATCTTTCAAAAGTTTGCTCATAAAAAATGGCTTGTAATCAATGTCAGGTTGCAACCCGAGCTTTAAATAAAAGGAAAATGTACGTTTCAGTGCATTTATCCTTAACAACGAAAAGATAAATCTTTTCGGTCTTGAGCTATTCAAACAAAACAATCAAACTTTTATAGCTCAAGTCAATGGCTTGTTATTAATTTTCATATAACAACCCGGTTTTCAAATAAAAGAAAAGTGTACATTTCAGTGCGCTTTTTCTTTGTCCCGAGCAATTTTTTATCAACATCTTTTCAAAAAGTGTGCTCGGGACATACGACTTCTAAGTAGATGTCAGCTTAGGACTCGATCTTCAAATAAAGGAAAGTGTACATTTTTGTACATTTATCCTCACAACGTGAAACTTACAACTTCTCGGACTTGAGCTATTTCATTTAAGATATTCCAAATCTTGAGCTCAAGTAAAATGGTATACAAAAGTTTGAACACAACTTTTCAAGAGTTATTCAAAAAGATTTTTCAAAATCTTTCAAATTGTGTGTTCAACACTCCCTTTCTCATTTAATCATTTGATTTATATCTATTTTTGAGGGGGAGTTTTTCAAAACCAAGCGTTTGATGTTGAACACAATTTTCAAGAATTGTTCAAAAAGATTGTTAAAATCTTTCAAATTGTGTTTTCAACACTCCTTTCCTCGTCAACTCATTTGATATATTTTTGAGGGGGAGTATAAAGGAAAATGTTTTGAACAAATGAATAATAATCGATTTAAAAGTAGTTGTTGTCAAGTGTGTTTATATCGATAAACATGCAAATGGTGAAGATTGTGTCCGGTTACTAACGTTTCCTGATATTAACAGGATGAGGAGTGAGCAATCTACTGACCATACATTTTTGATATCGACATACTTTGAAGCAACTAGGTTTTCAAATTTGTTTAGAACATTCAGAAAAGTTCCAAATCATAATCATGCTATATCTATTTTCTCCCATGTGTTTTCAAAATCTCATCTAGCTATTTTAATCCATTGATATCAAAAATATCTTATGGTATGCTATTTTTGAGGGGGAGAAAATTGGATTAAAAGGTGATCAAGAAAGATAAATGCTTAAGTGTGTGGAATAACAAAGTGATCTAAAAGACTCAAAGTGCAATCAACTCTTTCCTCCATGCGCAAAATAATTTTGAATAAAATAATTTTGAATATCGATGCACATGTGTAGGGGGAGTATTTCTCAAAAGAGAAACTTTCAAAGTGTTAAATGTTTTGATTTATATCAAACACTTTGATTAATTTTCAAATGGTTTTATGGTTTCGATCTTAAATACCAATCAACCAACTACCTCACAATGATCAAAGAAGAAATAAGGTGGTACGATTAGGTATTATCCCATGATCCAACCAGAACCGGAGGGTTCTACCCAGGGACATTCCATAGATAGAATATAAGTTCTTAGGTATGATGGAGTTGAATGTGAATGGGAATATTGTCAACTAAGGAATGAGCTATCATCGAAACAATCACAACATGATGATAGTAATGACGTCTTGGTGGACATTGAAGAATAAAAAAGAAATGATGTGCAAAGGGTGAAAAGAAAGAAGCCCTCCACAAACATTAAACAGAAACCGAGTCAATACATAATCTATCGAATATCACAAAGATGATATTTGGTATTGAAGAAAGACGTCATGGACCCAGTGATGCAATGCACAACCCTTCCCAGCCACTCAAGATTCTCTCAAAAGAATTCTTGTTTCATTGTCACGAAGATTAAACGCATAATCTATTGACATCTCACTCCGAGGTTGTTGATATTGAAAAGGTGGCAGTCTGATCCAGCCTCCAATCATAAAAACCAAAACGCACTTATTAAGTCTAGAGCCAAATGAGATCAAATCATAAATCTCACATAGGACACAAAAGTACATTTGTATTAAACATCAAAGATACAAAAAGTACAAGAGTCGCTTATATGTCTATGTGACAGTGCATGTCTTAGTGACATTGCTGGAACATTCAAGAGTGATACTTAAATTAAGTATTTCACAATGATTGAATGAAAATCCTACTAGTGCTAACATCAAGCCAAAGCCGAACGTAGGTCACTAATTTGAAAATGATTGTTTAATGATTCAATTAGTGTTAACAAGTAATCTAAGTGATCTAGTAGTTATCGTGTTTTTCAGGAATTTGTTTTTGAAAAACACAAACAATATTTCCTTGATTCATTCAAGTGAAGTGTTAGATTACCAAGGTTACTTATGACGTC
>BQNB010146285.1:0-16597 GCA_026074375.1 Tanacetum coccineum
ACATGCCCAAGGAACTACACCTCTCGTAACCAGAATTCACACTTTGAAAACTTTACGTACATTTTCTCCTTCTTGATCAGGTCTAAGATTAACCCTAGATGCATTTCATGTTCCTCCTTTGTCTTTGAGTAGATCAAAATGTCATCAATTAACACGATAACAAATTTGTCTAGGTAGGGTCTGCATACGCGGTTCATCAACTCCATGAATACCGCTGGTGCATTTGGCAGACCAAAGGGCATTATTATGAACTCGAAATATCCATATCGAGTTCTACATGTGGTCTTTGGAATGTCATCTTTGTGCACTCTCAGCTGATGGTATCTGGACCGAAAGTCTATCTTGGAGAAGTATCGTGATCCTTGTAGTTGATCGAATAGGTCATCGATTCTTAGGAGGGGATAACGGTTCTTGATAGTCAGTTTGTTCAACTCCCTATAGTCGATACACATCCTGAAAGAACCTTCCTTCTTTTTAACAAACAATATCGGTGCTCCCCATGGCGATGAACTTAGTCGAATAAAACCCTTATCCTGGAGTTCCTTGAGCTGGTTCGACAACTCCTCTATTTTAGTGGGTGCCAAGCGATAGGGAGACTTCGCAATCGGCATTGCTCCAGGGATTAGGTCGATACAAAACTCAACTTCTCTGGATGGAGGTAATCCTAATAGGTCTTTAGGGAATACCTTGGAGAAGTTTTGATTGATGGTGATGTCTTCCAATTTCGGCTCTTCTGCTTTCGCACTCATAAGACGTTTCACCTTCTCTTTTGTCTATTCTCTGTATACCCTAAGCATCTCGCCATGTGGTAGTGGAATTCGAACTACCCTCTCATGGAAGACAATTTCGGCTTTATGCCTGTACAACCAGTCCATCCCTATAATTACATTGAAGCTTTGTAGGATCGAAATTCCTTGATGAAACACTGATATACTGTCAACTATGCGGAATCTAATTGGCAGTACTTAAGAAGAACACATAATTCTTAATCAAACGTTTTGTATTATAACTCTTTGAATCTGCCTAAGATTGCAGATCCATAATACAATACTAATCTCTAATATCACTAACTAATACTTCTTGCTATTGTTGATTTGTTGTTCAAGTTCATATATATTCCAATACCTTCTTAGAGATCCTTTTATAAACATAAGAATAACTCTAGTAGGTGTACAGTCCTTGTATGACATAAACACTAATTCAATACTAATCATAATAAATAACTGTTACATAGATAATTTACGTAACATAAACCTTAAATGATAATCCTTTAAGAATTCCTTTATCCACGGCAGTACTCGATCTTTAATGGCAGTACGTTGACTTTCACTTAGCAGTACTTTGACTTTTTGCTTAGCAGTACGTTGACCTTTTTGACTTGATTTCCGCAACAATCCACCCCTAACTTGAATTCAACTAGCTTGACTTCCAGTTACATGATAGTTGGTCTCTTTTGTTCAGCAATAAGTCTGTTCTTGTCATTAACGCATTAACTATCCTTTAATCTTTTAAGCTTCATCCTGAGCATTATCTTGTTCACAATCTGTTTGAGTTATTGAAACTGTAACCCTTTTAATGAACATAAACACTTCTCTTTGTCTTTGCATCAAACAGATTGTTCTCTCAGCAACATACATGGTTTTTATGAGTCCTTTACCAGTACCATTTAACTCTTGGCTAGTCAGTTCTAGGTACCTAGAAAAGGTAAAAATCCTGGTGAACTAAAAAACCACTTTAACACTCAGAACATTATCATAGTGTGATTGAATACTATATGACTTGTAAGTCTTACAACCATAAAACGGATTTGATAAGTCTTTACCTGTACGACCGTTTGCTAAGGACTATCAACTCTTAGTAATAATACATTGTGAGATAGGACCATGATAGTTATGAGCAACTATTAAAGCATCAACGGATTTGAGTTCTCTTTAATTTATTTTTAGAATTTTTAATTTTTAGTATATTATAAATAAAGTTTTTATTATCTCTTTCTTTGTTAGGGTTATATTTAGTTGGAAAATTTAATATTTTTTATATTTTAACCCCAATCCCAACCTCAAACAAATATTAGTTTGGTAAAAAATCAATAACCTAAAAAACTCTTCTTATATAATAATAAACCAAAAGCCGTTAGCTATGGAGAATTCAATCTATCCGTTCATATACCATGGTAATATTAATCACCATACAATCTTTTGGTAAAATGTGACAACCATCAACAGATATGAGAAATCATTTACCAAAACTGTTTGAGAGTTTGGACTCTAGTCAATATCTTGATGATTGTAGACTGGTGAATTGATTACCAATTGCAGTGTGGTGGTTAGCCAACACTCAATCCCTGTAAAATAGTTTGTATTTTTCAAATAATTGTGCCTCTAAAATCTTTTTTGCACACTCAAATCACACAATAATTTAAAAAAACCTTTTAACAACAGTACTTTCAACAAGGTACTGTTTTTGTTATACACAGGCAGTACTTGTGAATAAAGTACTTGCTTGTTCACGAGTTAAATCTTTTTATCAAAATAAATATATTATATAAAAAGAAAAAATTTTGATAAACTAATACATAAACCAGTTGTTTAAGAATAGTAACCACTACATCCATAGTGTCCATAAAATGAATAGATTTAATCAAAGTAATGCTGTCACATTCTCATCTTCACTTCCATGCCATGATCTTAGCATCCTTATCATCACTCTCAAGATAGAGGATATCTTCATTCATCCACAAATGAATCCTAGTACCAATCCTCTAACTCTAGTGTATGCACTCCTGAAGATCATTAGTCTCCACCTTATAATTCCCAATCTTCTTGATTCTTCCAGACTCATCATCACATTGTTTTGCAGCGTCTCCCAAATAGTGGTTAGAAGCACCTAGAAGTATCAACCCTAAACCGGTTGGAGGAATGTGCTCATAATAAAGTCTTGAACAACTCGATATAGGTGATAACAAATCCTGTCAATCTAAGATATGCATAACTCCCATAAAGTATCAAAAGCCATGAAATGATTATTTCGACTCTGTGAATGAGAGATACTCTCCATCAGGTGAATCAATAACCGGAGCTCTGTAATCATGGAGATTTCCCTCTAGTGACTCACTATCTTGTCATCCTTTTCAAGTCTATATCTAAGATAGTTTCCTAAGCTCATCAACTGTCTCCGTCCTCAACTTCTCTTCTTTGAAGGCTGTTCTGTCAGAAATAGAGCTTTTCTTTTCCTTAAGAGTCTCTTTTCATCATCTTTCCCTTTCAACACTGCTTTTCTCTCACTGAGTCCATTGGAAATAAAAATCTTTGAAGGAATCTTAATAATCCTTGAACTTGGTCATACCAGTTCCTTCATCTGTGGATACTTTAGCTTTTTGCTAAATCTTGTATCCTTGACCTTTAAAAAGTTCATCATTTGATTCTTTTCTTGAGCAAGAGAATAGTTTCCTTAAAGTATTTTTGCTTTGCTTCATATCCAATTCCTTCAAACCTTTTCTTTCTCTTCACATCCCATTCAGCTTGGAATCTTTCAGCAACCTCCTCATCATTTCTTAGTCTCCAAGGCCTGATTTGTTTTAGAGTTAATTTCCTTCTTTTTGGGTTTCTCTACCAAGATCCCTTTGCCTTTAATCTTTCGGGTCAGTTAGCTTGAGATGGTTTGTTGAGGTTGAGGTGAAGATTGGTATGGGGACCAGGAATGCCTTAACCCTCTGGTCTAGAATATCAGCAAGAACTCATCAACTTTAAACTGTTCTTCAGACCCTTCTTCTTGAGTTGGACGAATTTGGGCTTGAAGGACCTGCTTCATCATCAAAATCTAAGGTCCTTGGAGTAACATACTTGTCTATGCCTACTTTTAAATGTCTCCAAATCTAATTCTTCAGTGTCTCCACTCATTACATTAGGAACCCTCTTTCCACCTCAATATTGATTTTCCTCAGTCCCATACACTTTTTCTTTCCAAGTCAGGAGTGACCAGCAGCATCTTTGTCACAATATCTTCAAAGAAAGGATCTGCTGTATACTCATCTTAAACGTAGTGCCTTTAGACAAAATACCTCTTCCTTAATCCTCCCCAATTTTGACTGAAGACACTTTCTTCTTTTCTTCTTTCTTCGTCTCTTTGCTTCTTAAGGTTGCTGACTTCTACCCAAAAAGCGTGATGTTTTTGACCACTGTCTCTACCACTTTTGATAGTTTATCTTAAGTTTGGCCTTGAGCTTGCGAATCAGTTTGGCTTGAGAAAGGGTTTGCTTCTTGAGTCCTCCAACTTCCCTGTTTTAAAGCAATAGAGATCCAAAGTCCCTCAATCTCCTCCAGATGTTTGAGACGCATCTGATGGGAAGTATAATCATTGGGAGATTTTTGGGAAATAGCAGCAGTACCTTGTAGATAATGCTAGTCCCTTGTGGAGTTATCAGTACCTTGAACTTCACAGTATCTATGAGCTGGAGCAGTACCTTGAGTGCCAGTAGTTTCTTGAGCATACTAATGACTAGCTTGAGCAGCACTGTTGAGTAGGGAGGTACCTTGAGCATCCCTTGCAGAACTTGCAGCCCTAGAATGAGGACTTTTGTACAATTGCCGCCTATCTGCAATGTTTGACTACCTCTAACATAGGGAGACAAGGGGTGTAATCCAACCTGAGAACTTAGGACTATGCTTCCTCATAAACTTAAAAAACCTAAGAAGGAAGTGAAACTGATGGTATAAAAGCCTAAGTTCTGGCTACACCCTCTAATTGCTTGTCAAAAACAGTTGAATGAACCTAGGATACATAAGAAAAGGTGTACCATTGGAAATATGCCCTAGCATCCCATTCATAATCATCAAGGAGAAATTGAACTTTTTGGTTTTGGCTAAGCCTTACTAGAGCGGATGCTATAATTAGTCCCAAACTGTTCCCATGAAGAGCTCTTAGGACTAAGACAGTGGAAGTAAGACATTATCAAATACTTCCACGAGGGCTAAATAAAGGTTTAAAAAGTAAGTTGTGCTAAATTACCCTCGTAGCCAATATCCTCTGAGCAAGATCCCAAATAACTTGCTTAGGAAAGCAAACAACACCATTTGTCATCATCAATAGTAGGTCAGACTAACGGTTTCTTCAGAAATCAAATCTTTTGCCATCACCCATGGCCGCGAATGTGAGGGACGTCATTGATCACTATCCTGAGAGAAGCGGTAGCCCAAAATTGTTGAAGCATGGACCGATAAGATCAGGTATCAACTAACAACGAGAGTAGTTAATTGAGCATCCAGTGAGATAATCGATGATTTGATAAAAATCAGCATTCTGCGCCGTCTTCTCCACACAAGCAATCATGTTGTGTTTGTTACAAGTGCGAATATTTGCCATTTGAAAAGAAATTGATGTGCGTCGGAGGTTGTAATTAAAAATTTGTGAATGAAAAGAGATAAAATGAGAGAAAAATGCAATTCAGTTGAGTATTTATAGGTTGCGTTGGATAACTATAAAGTTACCGTTGTAAATACGTTTTTAGCGCAAAAACGTATGTTTGACCGTTGACCGAACGTTAGAACAGTACTTAGTTGTCTAAGCAGTACTTTCTAAGACAAGCAGTACTTTGAGTTGGCTAAGCAGTACTTTCAACTTAAAAAGATTTCCAACTCAAATTTGTCAGCCACAACCCTGCAATTTTGCAAAATATCTCATCAACTCATTACTACTCTGAACAATCATTCATATCCTCCCCTCAAATGTAGCTAGAGTGCTTCCAAAGATCCATTCTAACCAAAACAGTACTTCACTTGTACACCAGTACTTTACATGTGATCCTCCCCTCAAATGTAGCTATGGGTTCATCATCCCAATAGTTACCACCAAAAAGTTAAATCTTGCCAAGTCAAAGCCTTTGGTGAGTAAATCTGCTACATTGTCATCAGTATGAACCTTGACCACATTAATGAGCCTCTGCTCATAACAATCTCGAATAAAGTGATGTCGAATCTGAATATGCTTGGTCTTTGAGTGAAGAACAGGATTCCTCACAATGCATATGGTACTCTCATTGTCTATATGGATTTCAGTGTTCATGAAGTTAAATCCATAATCAAGGAGTTGATTTTGCATCCAAAGAACCTGAGCACAACAACTTGCAGCTGCTACATATTCTGCCTCTGTAGATGATATAGCCACAATTGTTTGTTTCTTGCATTGCCAAGAGACCAGCCTTCTTCCAAGATATTGACATCCTCCTGAAGTTGATCTTCTATCATGATTGTCCCCAGCATAGTCACTGTCTAAAAAAGCTTCTAAATGAAAAGGAGAGTCCTTAGGATACCATAAACCCAAGTTTGGTTGATGTTTGAGGTACCTAAATATCCTTTTAACAGCATGCAGGTGAGAAACCTTTGGAGTGACTTGAAATCGTGCACACAGACAAACAGCAAACATTATGTCTGGTCTTGAAGCAGTTAAGTACATGAGACACCCAATCATAGACCTATAAAGATGTACATCAACTTCTTCACCTTCTTCATCTTTTCCTAGAGATTTATGAGCTTCAATTGGTGTAGATGCTGGCTAATGGTTCTAAAGTCTTGTCTTGACTTAGAAAAATACCAGCATTAGATTGCTTGACCTGAAGCCCCAAAAAGAAAGTGAGTTCACCCATTGAACTCATTTTGAATTCCTTTTGCATAAGTTCTTCAAAATCCTTCACCATAGAAGACTTGGTAGATCCAAAGATAATATCATCTACATATACCTGTACCAACATGATATCTCTTCTATCCTTCTTAATAAACAGAGTTTTATCAATAGCCCCTCTCCTATAGCCATGTTCAAAAGAAAAGTGGAAAGTCTTTCATACCATGCTCGTGGGGCTTGATGAAGACCATAGAGTGCCTTGACAACTCTGTAGACCTTGTTTGGATGAGCAGGATCTTCAAAACCTGGAGGTTGTTTTACATACACCTCTTCTGTGATATTGCCATACTAAAAATTGACCTTTTGAACATCCTCTGATAGACCGTAAAGCCATGAAGGATGCAAAGCCAAAATAGAGTGGATTGCTTCAATTCTGGCACTGTTGCAAACACATTCTTCATAATCCACCACCTCCCCGTTCCTCTTGTCTGTACCCTTGTGCAACCAGTCGTGCTTTGTTCTTGATAATTGTACCTCTTTCATCCCTCTTGTTTCTAAACACCCATTTTGTTCCAATTACTCGCTTGCCTTCTGGTAAGTCACATAAGACCCATACATCTTGTAGCTTGAATTGAAGTAGTTCTTCTTGCATCGCTTCAACCCAACTTTCATCCGCTAAGGCTTGAGAGACTTTCTTGGGTTCCTCTTGAGATAGGAAACAAGCAAACAAGCATGTTTGCTGATCTTTGTGATTAGTCCTGTTTTGCTTGTATATGAAAGACAGCAAGGCTTGATGTTGGTCAGAAGTACTTTCTTTAAGCTTTCTTCTTGTTTGAACCCCGGCAGTACTTTTGCCAATGATCTGACTTTGAGGATGAATCTTATGAATTCTAAGTGTAGGAGTAGAGGTGACATCAATGGTAGGATCCATTTTGTTGTAGTCAGCAGCTCCCCCTTCCTCAGTATCTGTATTTTCATCATCAAAGGAGTTTGTAGAGAAAACACCATCTTTTGGAATATCATCATCAGAATCTGTTGGTGTATTACCAGCACTTTGAGGAGGTGTGTTAGCAGTACTTAGAGTGAAAGTACTGTTGACATGTTCTTTTCCCTTTGCAATAGATGTTCTCCTCTTTTCCTCTTCAAAAGCAATCCTTTGATCATCATTATGAGCTTTGACAAGAGATTCTTGATGCATCAAATTCATAAGCTCATCATGTAAGGCTTGTTCTTCAGAGGACAATGGAACTTCTTTGGCAGCAGTACGTTCCTCTGGATGCATAGGCTGAGCTGTATGAACAATGAACTGCTGGTCATCTAAATCTTCAACATCACCCAAAGTGGAAACTTTGTCTCCTGAATTAGCATAGTTTTCTTTCCTTACAGGTATGTAATTCATCGAAGGAGTTAGAAGGTCAAGATCAAACATCCAATCAGGACCTTTCCCTTTTTGATTCTCCTGTATATATCAAGAAAATTGATGAAGACATTCCTGAACAATTTTTCTTGTTACCCTGTTGTAGCACTCTAAAACTCCTTTTGCTGCTAGTTAGAATATCCCAACAAAATAGCCTTCTTCTGACTTGCCATCAAACTTACCCAATTGATCTAGGGTATTAAGTATAGTCAGGTGAGCATCCAAAAGCTTCATGAAACTGTATGTTGGGTAGATCTTTCCCCTCAAAATTTCATAAGGCAGTCTTCATTTGAGGTTTAGTCACCAAACTCTATTAACACATAGCATGCCGTATTGAATGCTTCCGCCCAAAATTGAATAGGTAAAAGAGAGTCTGCTAACATGGTTCTAGCAAGCTTCAATGAGAGTCCTATTCTTTCTTTCTGCAACACCATTTTGCTGAGGAGTCCTTGCAATGCTATATTCTCTCTTGATTCCTTTCTTAGCACAAAACTCATTCATTAGTTGATTCTTGAACTCTGTTCCATTGTCACACCTGATGGTCTTCACTTTATATCTTAGCCTGTTTTCTAAACCCACAATCAAAATCATGAAGCATATCATATGTCTCATCCTTGTAGGCCAAGAAAAACACCCAACTAAATTTGCTGCAGTCATCAGTGACCACCAAGCAGTACTTTTTCTTGTTTATACTCTCTACTGAAACAGGTCCAAATAAGTCCATGTGGAGCAATTCTAAAGGTTCTCTGATAGTTCTTTCTTTAACCTTTTTGCAAGAAGCCCTGTGTTGTTTCCCCTTGTTACATGCAAGACACGAATGATCAATCTTGAATGTTTGGGAAGGTAAACTCTAAACCAGAATTGCTTGAAACCAACTTGTTAATGTTCTTAGGATTTACATTGCCACAAATCTTTCTGTGCCATAAAACAAATTTCTTCATTTGTTTGCCTTGCAATTAACATAGTTATCCTCAGAAGGAATAATGTTCTTTAGATCCAGACTGTAGACATCATTCTTTCTAGGAGCTCTAAGAATTACCAGATCTTCATCAACAAATTTGAACTTTGGAGATAAGATAAGACATTCTTTATCTGTGAAGAGAACATTGTGCTTCTTATCACAGATTTGAGAAACAGATAAGAGATTAAACTGAGCTCTCCACATAGCTAATCTTTCTAACAGTCTTTATAAAGCATGAAATGTCTTGATTGTTCCTTCCTGAGATTCGTCTCCATTAGAGTCATTACAAAGGGACATAACCACCTTTTAAAATTCTTTAAATCAGTCAATTTGTCCTTGTCTCCTGTCTTACTTCCCAGAGCCAACCACTGTCAATAATAGCATAATCCTTGAGTCTTCTTCTGGTAGCCCTGTACAAACAAGTTAAAAAATTTTAGACTTCTTCAGGGACTCAAGTATAACTGGACTTGGATACCCCTAATGGAGTTACATACTCAAATTGCTTGAGTGTGTAAGATCCATTATCCCTATTCACAGAATCTAGATAATTCCCTTTTTGTCTCCATGTTTGTTTTGAAGTTATCATTGCACTCTTTTTGACACTTATAGTTTGTGGAAGTACTGCTTGAGATCCAACAGTACTTCCCTTCTTAACCCAAATAGATTTCACAATTTTCTTGGGTCTTTGTGGTCTGTAAGTAGTCCTTGGGTTAGAAGACCTTGATGATGGTGAGTAACTTGAGATTCTAGGTCTTCTATTATCCATCCTTGGATAATAAGGTCCATCAGTACTTCGTGAAAGTACTGCTTTTTGGTACTTAGATCTTAGTGTACCTTGATATAAGTCACATTTAGCAGTATTTTTTGAAGGTTTGTTTGGGTCTTTGTTGGTTTAGCAGTACTTATCAACCCATCCTTTGTAGTACTGCTGTGGAAGTAAAAGATCTCCTTTTGGTGAGGGTACTAGATTTCCCGAGAAATTTCTTTTGGTTCACCTTTGGATGTTGTTCCAAATGGTCTTGTTTCCCTGACCCCTGTGTTCTCTTAGGTTTTTAAGTTTGGTTTGTGTGAAGGTTCTTTCATGTAGGTTACAATCATTCATATTTAGGTGATTAGGACTGTAACATTACAAAAACATAATTTACCCCTTTGTTCCCAACGTCCTTTGTCCTAGATTCGTGGACCAACACTGTTTTGACTGTTTGGTGACCTGTTTTCCAAAAGATGTTTCACTATTCTCTGAGTTAAAAGCAGTTTCCTTTTGACTTTCTGAAACATCAGTCTCTTCATCATCACTATCAACCCAATCTTCAATTATGACTTTATTTCTATCAATTTCTGGTTGACTTGATTTTGTTTTCTCTTGATTAACAACTTTATTCCTAATGGCTAGTTCATCTATCCCTGTAAAGGAGACATTTGCCCTAGGTGGAATAATTGTACCTGTGGGTGGAGGTACTGCTTTGTAGGCCTTTTCTCTTTTGAAATTTTCGTACACAGATCAGTCAAAGTTTCATCCCCAGATGAAATTCACTTTCATACATACTAAACTAGACTCAATCCCAAACCCTATACATGACTTATCAGACACATATCTTTGTTTGTTTAGGACTTCGTTTTGAAGTACAGAAGCATTTGTCCATTTCTCAAGTTTTACTTTGAAATCATCTCTTTCTTTTAAGGCTTGATCTAATTCCTTTTGTTTTTCTTCTAGTTTCAAATCCCTTATTCTTTAGTCATATATTCCAGTTGTTCATACTTATCACCCCATGCATATTCATCTTTTCATTGTTTTAAGTATGACCTCTAATGGACTCTAAGATCATTTGATATCTTGAATTTCAGTCCTAGCTTTTTTGTAAAATTATCTCTTTCTTTTTTGATCGTTTTCAAGCTAAGTTTATAAGATTTGCTACTTTTGGAACAGTAAGGTAACCTCTGAGTTTGTAGCCATTAAAGCTAGAGACACTGGTGTATCATCTTCTTTATTGCTCAGTCAAATCCCAAGTCATCTTGTCCAATGCACTTGTTCTGCATCAAATCCATGCTCAATCATCTTGTTCAACTTCAGTTGTTGCCATCATAGCAAAAGTCGTTGGTTCAGCATCAAATTTTGGTCAGTCAAATGTTCTTCATTGATTGTATGTTGGCCACCAAGGCTTTTGAGTCTTGAATCTTCAATAGCCACAAATCTTCTTTTCCTGACGACCATTCGCTTGTTTCTGATATTAGCAAAACCGGCACTTCTCTAGCAAAAGACCCAATTTTGACAATTAAAACTTTCAATCTTTGATTTGTCAAAATAAAAAGTGATCCCATATCTTGGTTGAGATCAATTGGTCCTTCCTGTTCTTTCTCATAACTTCCTTATCCTTGCAGTTATCATAGCTACCTGCCACCTAATGTCAAATTTCTTCCATAGCAATCTTCATCAATTTTGTAGCAGGTCTTCATCTTCTGTGAGTTGTTGGCATGGAGCTTGTTGAGAAAAGATAGGACATCACTATTTCATCTGATGAGTAAGATAGTTGGAGAAGTGGGCACCTTGCTTGAGCAGCTTGTGTATATCCTTTTGGGATATTTGTTGGTCAGCATGTACTTTTTGTTTAAATTACTTCCCTTGACTTCTGTGGACAGAAAAGGCAATGTTTGGTGAATTAATTGAGACACCCTTCAATTCATGCTCATAGACCTTTAAGTTGTTGTAGAGATCATCAAAGTCAAAACTCATCAATCCAGGTTGTCTCGAATCATTGGTAGCCACTACGTGCCACACAGATGGTAGCTTCATAGAAACTTCAAATTTAGCTCTCTTCAATGGACAACTGTTGCATCATGTTAATTCAAGCATGCTAAGGATATGCGAAACCTTTGTCTGTTGACATCTAGTTCTTCCCTAGATCATAGTATATGTCTCAAATTGTTGTTTCAACAGGGATTCTTTTGCATCTTCTTTGATGCGTCGTTTCCTCCAATAATCTTGCTTTTATGGCTTTCCATAAAGATCTTGCATCTACAGCATCATGAAAACTGAGAAGATGTCTATCAGGTATGGCAGAAAGTAGTATATTAAGGGCTTTCTCATTGTTTCTTCTTGCGTTTGCAGCAAGCGAAGTCTTTGGTGCAGACACGGAGGGAGATGCAGGATCAGTTGTGGTTTGGTTTCCATTAGGTGATTATGTCCCATAGTATGTGATCTGTGATAGCAATTCATTACTGGGTGGTGGTTTCTCATCTTCATGGACCTATAGGTCATATTCACCTTTCATGAATTATAGGGATTCTACGGTGCAGTGACTGAGAGGTGGGAACGATTGGTTCAGAATTTCAGAAATCTCTTTGGATTAAGAAGATATTTTAAACGGATAAAGTTTTTCGCTGTTCAGAGTCTTTACACAGGCTCTGATTTTACACTTGTAGGATCGTGTACTTAGTATACTAATCCTTTTAACTGTTAAAGGTTGTTACCTCCTTGAATAATTCATTTCAGTAGCAATGTAAACACTGATATATTATGTTAATTATGCGGGAAACTAAATTAACAATATCTCAGAAGTAACTCGATAGTTTCTTAAACGATTTCTATTATAAACCTTTTGAATCTGCCTAAGTTGCAGATCCCTAACAATACAATACTAATGATTCGTGTATTTTGTTATATTTTTTCTAAAGCCTTCCCAGGGGTCCTTTTATAAACTAGATATTCCACTAGTAGGTATAACAGTCCCTGTATTACACAAAATACTAATTGAGGTTATCATAATAATGTTACATGATGAAATGCTAAAACTAACGTTTAACCTTTATAGTTCCTCATAATAACGACAGTACTTTGACTTTTCATTCTACGAAGAGACAGTATTTTTGATCTTTCATTTAGCAGTTTACTTTCCATCCAATCTCTCTATAACATCACAACCCACATCTCACTCTTGTTCTTGGTTTGATCTTAAGATTACTAGTATTCTACAATAAGATTTATGCTCACGCCAAGATCGGTCAAGGCGTGACATACATCCATTCCTGATTTGGACCCCTGGGATCTTCTAGCTTTTCGGGAAATTACATGGAATAAGAAACTTGCCGGGATCTCCTAGCTTTTCGGGAAGCTTCTTAAGGAGCATCGCCGAGCAATTCTCATTCAACGGTATCTTAGCTAATTCAAACAACTTTTCCTTATTCATGAGTAAATTCTTAATCGTAGGGGCAAATCTTGGCATCAAAAGTAAAGCGTCCGTGAAGCTTATGTCGAAGCGTAAATCTTGAAAGATTTGAAAGATCTTCTCCATTTGATTCGAAGCTTTTTCACGGAACTTTTGATCATTACGTCTTGAAGGATATGGAATATTCGGCTTAGGTAAAGTCTTCGGAACATCGGGTTCCGGAATCGGAATGGGGTTAACCGGAGGTTGGATGTGAGCGGTACTTCCTTGGAAATTAGTTTGCTCCTTATCCGTTGTCTCCTCGGTTTCTCGTTCCACTACCTTTTTGGGAGAAGGATTAGTAGGAATCGAAGGTCCCTCATAAGCAACACCACTTCGAGTAGTGATTGCTTTCATCTCACCCTTCGGGTTTGGAATAGTATTACTCGGAAGAGTACCCGAAGTTGAGGCTTGGTTTTGGAAAAATCCACTTAACATATTTTGCAAATTATTTTGAAAAGCATTTTGTTGATTCATCAAGACGGTTTGTTGAGTCTTCATCGTGTTTTGAATTTCATTCTTAAATTCTCTTTTCAACGAGTTGATTTGATTTTGCATGTTTCTCATCATTTGATCATTAGACCTCTTGTAACTTGAAAACTCATTTGAAAATTCTTGTTGAACATGATTATTAGGAACTTGAAAATGTTGGTTTTAAAATCCTTGATTTTGAAAATTTGGAGCATGATTATTTTGAGCTTGAAAACCTTGATTACAATGAAAATTATTTTCCCGATTAAAATTATTTCCTTGACCTTGATTTTGATTATACCTATTTTGACCATTGTTTTGCACCGGAGCAAAACCGGGTGGTGCCATGTGTAACATCCGGCAATTTTCGGAATTTTAAATGACTATTTTACCCTTTGACTTTTTGGGTCTGACTTGACTTTTTGACTTTCGATCTTTTATGGTCACATAAAAACGATTACCGCGTAACCGGTAATGTTTCGGAACATATTTAAATAATAAATCATATTTATTATTACAGATCTCTCATGAGCAAAGTTATTTTTAACTTATTTGACTTGAAAACGAAAAAGATATATGTTATTCTTAAACTGACTTAGCAAAAACGACCCACTAAATCACGTTTTCACGGCTCGGACTCTAAAGCCATTTGATGTAAAACGACATTCCGGACAACTTTTTAGTTTTGCCCGAGACCCGGAAACAAGCAGAAAAGGGCCTAAATACCCTCGCAAGATTTTAGAAACAAGAACAGCGCGTACCGACACATAAATAATTAAATTTATATTTAATTATCACAATTTATTAATAAAAATATTAAATAAAATCATTTAACATTTTATTCAAAAGCGTTAGTTGATAACGCGAGTGTTCGGGTTAAAAATTCATTTTTACTTTCAAACAAGGCATAACCGGGTTACCAAATAAATAACAAATATTTTTATAAATGTTATAAAAATATTTATGAAATACTATCAAGTAAATACTCATTTTTATTGAAAAAATAATTTGGAACGCAATGGCGCAAGTTTCGTATTTTAAATCATCCGTTAAGTGGCCTAAACAAGACCCGAACCGTTATATTACAAAAGTTACACTTTTGGCCCCTGTGAAAATATTTGTAAAAGTAACCCTCATCTATATTGGACTTGCCACTTTACTTTATAACTTTTAATATATATATAAGTAACTTTCTGTAAATATTTGACATAAGTATGATTGGAGGAACAATAGTATATATTCATATAATATACTAAGGGTCGCTAGGTTTAAAGACGCGCAAGATGGATTTCTCATCACATGTATCTATGTATGTATACATATTAAAAATATGTATGATTTCTGTCGGTTACGATGTACGCATCGTTGATGTTATTTCATACGTGTATTATAATAGAGCGGACATAATTATAGGTCGTGGCCGAGATTGTTGCAGATTCGGTCGAGATTTATTTGGATTTATTGATAGTGTGGTCTTTGTCAAGGTGAGTTCATTGCCAACGGCTTTTACAATTATTGATTTTACAAGTTTTTGGGATTGTGTGAGACTATGCTTGTTTATATAATACATTTACCTTGATTGATTACTAATTTATTTATACACTACTTGGTTTTACTTTTCGGACATAAACACATACTTGACTTCATTTTGATCTAGATTCGGTTATTAGCATAGTTGCAAGAACTGTAAATCATTGGAGGGTGTGCGCGGAATGTTATAAAAATAGGATCTATTTCGGATTGAAATCCTCCGTTCGGGCGGAATAGCTATCCCGGCAAACGAACGTTATAGCATGTCAGATTTAAGGTAGAAATACAATTATGGTGCCTTGAATAAGGTGGAAAGCCATAGGGTGCCTTGAATAAGGTGGAAAGCAATTATGGTGCCTTGAATAAGGTGGAAAGCCATAGTGCTGCTTGATAAGGTCAGGAAAAGCAAGTATGGTGCCTTAAATAGGTGGAAAACGATAGGCGTGCTTGATTAAGCGCGCAGGAAAGCAATTATGGTACCTTGAATAAGGTGGAAATACAATCATTGTGCCTTTAATAAAGTGCATACATACAAGTCTACGTCGCAGTTTCATGAACTTAGAGTAATTGTAATCATGGTTTTCTACACACATAAATGTTTACGTTGCCTTAAATAAAGTGGCAATACATACTTGAAACATTTTGGTGACATTAAATTGGTCATGCATTCTTTATAAATCTTTGGGATAAGATTGGTACTTTTGGTGACATTAAATTGGTCGTGCATTCTTATAAATCTTTGGATTTTTTAATGGTACTGTGATCATACATGGACAAATTCTTCATTTGAAACTTACATTGTCATATTTAAACTAATCTATGAATCAGTCCACAACTCCTAATGTTGACACTTTTAAGCATGTTTTTCTCAGGTGAATTAGATGCTTGGATTATTTGATGTGCATTGGAGTCTTTACATTCAAGTTTTTCATGGTGATGCAATTATGGGACAATTATTATTTTGATTTCAGAAAATCAACGAGATTGTTTATAAACGACACATTTAAAGGTCGTTCTCTAGTATCTAGCGCTGTGTATTATGAAGTAGCACCCCATGTGGTATTCCGTTGCGTTGTTATATTTTTGGGGGTGTTACAACTACTCTAGGCCTAACAGTGTTAACCTTTTGATGAAAATACCTGTTAGTTAATCATGTATTCTTATAAAAGGGACTCTTAGTAGTTGATTGTGCTTGTTTATAAAAATGTGTCTTTGATTTAGCACTATAAACTGCTGCTTTGGGATGAGCGGTATTAACAGGCCTAACAGTATTAAGTGGTGTGAGGCCAGTTTTCAATAAAACTGCTTTTGGAGACATATTCTTGTGTACACTAGGGTGTGTGGTTTTGGCACCCACCCTATTGTAATTATTTCTAGATACTATGCCTCTTCTTTGATGAT
>BQNB010146286.1:0-16597 GCA_026074375.1 Tanacetum coccineum
AGTCAGGATAAATATGTAGCTGAGATTTTGAAGAAATTCAACTACACAGATGTGAAGTCTGCTTCTACTCCAGTTGATTTGGAAAAGCCTTTAGTCAAAGATGGAGATGCTGATGATGTTGATGTACATCTCTATAGATCTATGATTAGGTCTTTGATGTATCTCACAGCATCTAGGCCAGATATTATGTTTGCAATATGTGCATGTGCCAGATTCCAAGTTACTCCAAAGACATCACATCTCTTAGTTGTAAAGAGAGTTTTTAGATATTTAAAAGGCAAACCAACTTTAGGCCTTTGGTATTGTAGGGATTCTCTATTTGAACTAGTTGCTTATACTGATAGTGACTATGCTGGAGCCACTCAAGATAGGAAGTTAACAACTGGAGGTTGTCAGTTTTTGGGAAACAGGTTGATATCATGGCAGTGTAAAAAGCAAATTGTGGTTGCCACCTCTACAACTGAAGCTGAATATGTGGTTGCTGCTAGTTGTTGTGGACAAGTACACTGGATTCAAAATCAATTGCTGGATTATGGGTATAATTTCATGAATACAATGATTCACATTGATAATAATAGTACTATCTGCATTATTGAAAATCCTGTTCAACATTCTAAAACAAAACATATAGAGATTAGACATCATTTTATAAGAGATTGCAATGCTAAAAAGTTAAATCAAATGGTTAAAATTGATACTGAACATAATGTTGCAGATCTTCTTACAAAAGGTTTTGATGCTGGAAGGTTTCAGTACTTGGTCTCAAGTATTGGAATGATTAATCCTTAATGTTTAAATCTCTTTATTTCTTTGTAAAGTTTTGTAAAGGATTAGTACTGTTAGTTGTATCCATTAGTACTGCTAAATATAACTAGTACTGTCAGTTATACTTAATACTATTAGTTAAAACTGCTAGTCAAAATTTATACTGCTAAACAAGAAAATGCTTTGGATTGTGTTTTTCTTGGTTTTGGACTAACACTTGTAGGATAAGCAAATTAAGTACTTAATGTTGAATGCTTCACCTCTGAAGTATTGTTCGAGGGGAGGCTATTTATGTCAATATGCAGTCAAGCATGGATGAAAGGACATGTAATATCAAAAGTGGTTTAAAAAGAATCAAAAACATCTAGACATGTCAAAAGAGGTCGGGACACTAAGATACCTCAGTCTAGTGGTCCCCCTGTAAAGGTTGGTGATGAGGCTGTCCATAAGTAGTTGGGTGACAGAATAGAAAGGGCTGCCACTACTACTTCTAGCTTAGAAGCAGAGCAGGACAGTGGTAACATCAATAAGACCCAATCTATGGCAACACTTAATGAGCCAAATCCTTAGGGAAGTGGTTCAGGTAGTGGTCCCAGGTGACAAGATACCATATTGGGGGTGTAGATGCTCAAACTAGGTTTGAGACTACATCTAAACAGTCCAGTGATCCACCAACACACTTAAAAGTGGGGAGGACAGCATGAAACTAATGGAATTGTTGGCACATTGTACAACTCTGTTTGCATTGGTGAGAAAAAGAATAGAGAGATTAAATGAGCTAAAAAACAGAAAGAGAGTTGTGTGATAAAAACAGAAAGAGTGAATTGGTAAGCAAAAAGAATTGAGAGATATTGTGTGAGCATAAAAACATAAAGGAAAGATTGTGAGAGTCAATATTTGGTGATGAAAATGCTCTTTGGACGAAATTGAGGTTAATATTGGTATCTCAATGTTAGTACTACTGGTATTACTTCGTACTGCTGGGCATTACTTAGTACTGATAGTCATGTTTTAGTACTGTTGGGCTTAGAGTTAGTACTGCTAGGCTAATTTTAGTACTGTTGGGTGACCGTTAGTACTGTTTGAGCCATAACAGAATTTCCTTCTCTAAATATAGCCGTTGCGACATTTCTGCCAACTACTTCGTCTATAGGTTTGACTAATTGGAGAATTCATGATCTTTCTATATAAACATAAGATTTCTTCAAGATAAGTACAAATCTTATTCAGTCGGTGAAATTTAAAACCTTAAAAACTCTCTCATATCTCAATTACCTCTACCAAACACTTATACTCTCTCCCACGACCATATCCCAGAACCTTAATTCACTTTCTATTCATCAAATGGCGAGTTTGGAATTTTGCGACAAGCACAACATGGTTGCCTACTTAGAAAAGTCAGAAGGAAGTGAGGGATTTCACCAAATCATTGATTTTCTCTCTACAAGTCACATCAAGTATGCCCTCACTGAAAGCCCAACCATTTATGCTTCTACTATAGAACAATTTTGGGAAACTACTGCTTTGAGCACAACTGAGGATGGAGTCAGGGGAATCACTGCTACCATAGATAGGAAGGTCAAGGTATTTGTTTCTGAGGCCTCCATTAGAAGACATCTCAAGCTTGAGGATTCTGAAGGTCTTAAAACTCTACCTACTGCAGAAATTTTTGAGCAACTGGCTCTCATAGGGTATGTAATCACTTCTGATAGCCTAACTTTTCAAAAGGGACATTTTTCCCCTCAGTGGAAATTCTTCATTCATACCATTCTCCACTGTTTGAGTCCTAAGAAGACTGCTTGGGAGCAGTTTAGTAGCAATATAGCTACTGCTATCATTTGCCTGGCAACTAACCGTACCTTTAACTTTTCCAACTTAATTTTTAAGGCCATGGTAAAGAACATAGATAGTAGGTCAAAGTTTTTTATGTATCCCAGATTCATTAAAATATTTTTGAACAAACGCAAGAGAATGTTTTTCCCTCATAAGAGAACCTTTCCTACTCCTACCCTTACACAAAAACTGTTCAATAATATGAAAAGGGCTTCCAAGGGATATTCTGGGGTGAACATTCAACTATTTCTAACCATGCTCACTACACCTGAGTCATCTCCTTCCAGAATAACATCTTCACCATCCTTATCACCCCAAACACATTCATCAATCTCACAACCACCATCTACACCACCATCTAACTAAACCACACCTGTTACTAAGGAGGCTGCTCTAATACCCAATGAATTACCTCTCCAAAGTGTTCACTCACTTGGACGTGATGAGGGTAGTTTATCACTTAATGAATTGACGGATCTCTGTACCTCACTATCCAAGAAGGTTGAAAGCTTGGAGTCTGAATTAAAGCAAACAACAGACCTACCATGCTGCTCTTACAAAACTGATCAAAAGGGTGAAGAAGTTAGAGCAGACAATCAAGACAAGCCAAGCTAGGAGGAGATCCAAAGTTGTAATCTCTGATGATGAGGAAGCTGAGGAGGATCCTTCCAATCAGGGGAGGAGTTTGATTGAAGAACTGGACTTAGATGCTAGAATTTCTTTAGTTCCTCTACATGTTATAGATGAGGGGAGGTTTGATGAAACTCAGATTAGTGATCAACCTAAAGAGCAGTTAGGAGTTTTTAGTGCAGCTACAGCTCTTGCAGACGCAGCTAGAAGAAGCAAAAGTGTTGAAAATGTTCAAACTTACACCAGAAGAAGAAGAGAAGTTAGTACTGGCAGTGGTGGAGTTAGTACTGCCAGTAGATTACTTAGTATTGCTGATATTAGTACTGCCAGTAAATTGGATAGTACTGCTGGTGTAAAGGAAAAGGACAAGGCAAAGTAATTATGCATGAGTCTGAGCCACCAAAGAAAATCAAGAAGAGGGTTCAAGTACAAATGAGTATTGATGAGGAATTAGCTAAGAAGGTATTTGAGGAGGAACAAGTGAGATTCAATGTTGAACAGGAAGTAAGGCAGAACAAGAACAAGAAAGGATTAACTTTGAAACAGAATTTGAATTATAAAAGCAGTTGGATGAAAGAGAAGAAGTTGCAGCTAAAGTTATCATACACTTCATAATAGACCTTTCTCGGTGGCTGAAGTAAGGAAGAACATATGTCTGTATCTCAAGAATCAAGGTGGATACAAGATGAGTTATTTCATGGGAATGAGCTATGAAGACATTAGACCTATATTTGAAAGAGTATGGGATCAAAATCAGGCTTTTATACCTATGGGTTTTGAGATTGAAAATGAAGTTATAAAGAGATCAGGATTTAATCTTCAACAAGAATCTTCAAAACCAGTTGAAGAAGAGATAGTTCAGCAAGATGATGTTATAGCTGAACAAGCTGTGAAAGAAAGTTCTAGGACAGCTGGAGGAAGAAGAAAGAAATCACTTGCTAGAAAAAGAGCAAGAGAAACTCTTAGTGGAAAAAGTGCTAAGAAACATAAGTTAGAAGATGATAATGAGAAAGAAGAAATTTAAGTTTACTTGAACATTGTTCCAGAAGATGAAAGTCTTGATGTTGAATCATTAGAAACAAAGTATCTAATAGTTGACTGGGAGACACAGATTCTAGCAAATGGTAAATACTATTATCAAATTAAAAGAGCAGATGGAAGTGTTAAACATTACAGGTTATTTAGTGCAATGCTTTATGATTTTGATAGGCAAGATGTGCTGGAATTGTACAGATTGGTCAAGGAAAGATTTCAGACAGCAAGTCCAGAAGGTTATGACTTATTGCTTTAGGGAGATTTTAAGACATTGATTGAACCAAATGAAAAAGATAAAATATAGAGAAATCAACAAGATTGGAATCTGATAAGCTGGAAGTTACATAATTTCTATGGAATACATGTGCTTTTAATGGATACTAGTTTTGTGATTCACATGACGGTAGAAAAGAAATATCCTTTGTCATGAAATATTTTGTCAAAAATGTTGAGTAGAAAGCTAGAAGTTGATCATCAAAGTGATATGGGTTATGAGCTCATCAGGTTTGTCAAGTCACAATTACAGTAGTAGAAATGTGATTGGAAGCATCCTCAACAGTGCAGACTAGAAGATTTGATTTAGAAGAAACTTGAGATTTGAAGGTAAATCACAAGTTAAGGGGAGGATTGTTGGGAATAAATCTTTACAAGTTAGTACTTCTAGTCCAAGAACTTAATACTGCTCAGAATATAACTACCAGTACTAACTAGGTTAGTACTGCTAGAAGAAAGTTAGTACTTCCAGTACTAAACTTAATACTGCTGGAAGACTTTGTACTGCTGCATGAAAATTACAACTGTCAGAGAATGATAAAGACGTGTGAAGTGATATGTATGAACTTATTGTGTATATCTTATATAATTAGAAGATACGTAGATATCTTATATAAGTTTAGAAGATTTGTATCTTGTAAAGGACTCCTTGGTGTATAAAAGGAGATCCTAGGTTATGGTTGTAAACACATCTCGATAGACACATTCATAGCTTCAAGGTTGTAAACCCTAGTACTAGACAGAGTACTCGTATTATTCATCATAATAATATTGAAGCTTTTTGGTTATATTCATTGTTCATTCTACTGCATCACAGTTTACTATTACATTCATATTCTTCTAAGTACTAAAGAGTAGATTCCGCATACTCTTAGTATCAACAAAGTTTCTAGCATAGTTGTCTTGAATCTATTCAATACAACTAACCCTTTAACAAGGTTTGCAAGATCTAGTTGGGATCAACAAGTGGTATCAGAGCCTTGTGTTCTGAAACTTTGATCTAGAAGTTATGGAATTTGAATCTGCACAGAGTAATACTACTGCTAAGCTACCCATACTCAAACTAGGTGAGTATGAGATGTGGGTGATAAGAATCAAGCAATACTTCGAGATGTGAAGACTCAGAACTTAGACTAGCAATACTTTCACAAAATTCAAGGGACTATGCTCTATGAGATGTCTAGAGATGGTATCTCTTTCAAACCAAAGCTGAACAACAGCAAATGCTGATGGTACTTCTACTTCAATGATACCAGGTCCTGTTACTACTGAAGAGAATGCCCAAAAGAAGAATTATGTAAAAGCAAGAAGTATGTTGCTGATGGCACTTCCCAATGAACATCAATTAACTTTTAATCAATACAAGGATGCCAAGACTTTGTTTGATGCCATACAAACAAGATTTAGTGGCAATGATGCCACAAAGAAGACTCAAAAGACACTTCTGAAGCAGAGTTATGAGAACTTCAATGCTCAAAGCACAAAGTCACTTGATTCTATCTTTAACAGGATTTAGAAAACTGTTAGCCAGTTGACCATCTTAGGGGAAAACATTTCTCAAGAAGATCTCAATTTAAAATTCTTAAGAAGTCTGCCTTCTGAATGGAACACTCATGTTGTGGTCTGGAAAAATAAACCAGATCTTGAAACAATGAGCTTTGATGATCTCTACAACAATTTCAACATTGTTGAACAAGAGGTCAAAAGAACTGGTACATCAAGCTCAAACTCAAGTTCTCAAAATATGGCCTTTGTATCAACTCTTGGCAGTACAAATGAAGCTAATACTGTTAATGTTCAAGATAGTACTGCAAACTCTTCAGTTGGTACTGATAGTACTCTTGATAGTACTGCTAACTTGAGTGATGCCACTATCTATGCTTTTCTAGCCAATCAACTAAATGGGTCGGTGTAGGCACATGTAAAGTAATTCAATGCTGAGGGTGTCCAGGTGGGGACATCCGGTGTAAGCACATGGCTATTATTTCTGTTAGCGCATGAGCTTAGAGTAATCGTAATCATTGTTTTATACCCACATGGATATTTACTGTGCCTTGAATAAAGTGGCAATACATACTGGAAACATTTTGGTGACATTAAATTGGTCATGCATTCTTTATAAATCTTTGGGATAAGATTGGTACTTTTGGTGACATTAAATTGGTCATGCATTCTTTATAAATCTTTGGGATAAGATTGGTACTTTTGGTGACATAAAATGTGTCGTGCATTCTTTATAAATCTTTGGGATTTTTACATGGTACTGTGATGACACAGTGGACAAATACATTCATTTGAAACTTACATTTATATTTAAACTAACCTATGAACTCACCAACTTTATGTTGACCGTTTTAAGCATGTTTTTCTCAGGTGATATAGATACTTGGCTTACTTGAAGTGCATTGGAGTCTATACATTTAAGTTTTTCATGGTGATGCAATTATGGGACAAACATTATATCAATTTCAAGGAAATCAACAAGATTATTTTTCAAACGACACATTTAGAGGTCGTTCTCTTGTATATAGCACCGTGTATTATGAAGTAACTCCCTCAGACCTACTTCCGCTGCGACACTCATTTTTAGGGGTGTTACACTAGGAAGCAATTAGGGATTAGTACATTTTATACATAAGTCCTTCCTTATTTACTCTACTTAATCCCTAGAATATTAAAGATAGATAAATGACCTTGTAACCAACACTTTCTATGTTTCTAACAATCTCCCCCTAAGGAGTGGTTACACAGTCCTTACAAAAGAATGGGGATCAATAGTCTTGGGACGTCAACCAACATATTCTTTAAATCGTCTCAGCTGCTCATGACGCTTCATGACTTGATCAATCTTGTCCAGCATCTCTTTAGATCTTTTGATGTCATTGACATTCTAGTCTAGTCCCTTTAACCTTTTGTTGCCTCGTCCTAGCTCATTCGTGTTCACCATGTCAATCAGGTTTTTACAAATCTTCATAAAAGTACCATCACAAAATTTCATGACTTCATTAAGCTTCATCAAAGATCTTCAGTTGAACTAATTAAGATGCAGTACACCTTTCTCTATTCCAGTCATTGTGTATGGTATCTTTTCATTAATTTCTTCAAAGTAAAGCTTGAGCTTGGTCAGGTTGAGGGTTCTCTGGTAGCTCTCCACTCCCAACTGTAACTCTTTGACTTTTTTTGTATCATTGTTCTTTGGATAAAGAGGAGAAGTGTATTGTTAAGGTCTTTTTCATCATCTGATAGGAGATGGTGCATCTTGTCTTGGACTTTGAGCACGTACATGTCATCTATGTCATTTAGGCAAAGTCTATGTAGATCTGCATATCTAAAAGTATATTCTTGTTTAATAGATCTCCTGACTACAATTAATGATAAGAATCCATAAACTCATTTCCTTTTAACCACAACTCTTACAACTGATATGATTCTTTTGTCTGAATAGACTTTTCCTGGTAATATGTTGTTAATCTCTGCCTTGAAGAAGTCTTGTCTTCTGTCTTCCCAGGGATGAATTCCATTCTGGGCTTCGATATGATAATGATAAACCACTTTGCTCCATCTACCAGGTATCATATCTTCAATACTTTTGATGTGGTACCTTGCAGCATTGTGCTTTGTGAGAGATGTAGTATACTTCTCTTCAGTGCTAAGGTTTACCAGGTAATAGAAGTCATTATTGTAGAAGCTGGGATGAGGTTTTGTTCTCTTTAACATGTGTCTTTCAAATGATCTTGGCCTAGACACATCACCTTCATCGCTATTCCACTCAGCTTCAGTTAACACAACTGCTTTGAGTTGATCAACATAATATTCTAGTTCCACATCATTCTTGTACTGCTGCTTTAGCTTTTCTAATCTTGCACCTTCAAGATCTACTATTATGAGCTTGTTTTTCTGGATGAGTTCTTTCAGCTTCTTTGCTATAGCCACAATGGATGGTCTAAGAATGTGGTCTTTATTTTTATCATTCTCTGATTTTAGGAGAAAATCAAACCATGTTGTTCTTCTTTTAGCATTTGATGACCCTGACTTCTTTGTAAACCATCCAAGATTGGAATGATTCTGCACACGAACATCTTTTTGGTCTTAGGGTTAATCATCATGAGTGTCCTCATGAGCTGGTGTCATGGGAGCTTTGTCTTTGCTTGATGATTTAGAAGAAGGTTTATCAACATCCTTTCTTCTTTTCTTCTTGTTCTCCCCCTCACGATCATTAGGAGGATCCTGATCATCGTGAGTCCTTTTATGAAAGGATGGCCTGCATCTTGAGCATCGAGTGCTTGTTGATCAAGAGTGATGGAACCATAAAGAGTATCATAAAGTGTCTAATAAGTAGCATGAGTCTCATTTGACTTGTTCAAGTAAATTCTGTTCAACAACTTTATCTTTAGATCTATTTTTGAGAGATCATCAGCGGAGGAAGATGGGTTAGTAATAAGATTGACCTGGTTGTTTCTCATGACTTCGCGCATGGAGGTGTTGAGTCTTGGCTTGACATAATTTGCAACAACTTTCAGGGCATGAGTAGTTAGAAGCTTCTTCATTTCTGTCAGAACTTTTGCTTGGACATCCTTTTCAATTACTTCAGAGATATTGACAGAGGTAAGAGTTTCTAGCTTTTGAGCATATTCTTTAAACTTTTGAGCAACTGCCTTCTTGAAGTTAATCTTCCTCATGTTCTTCTTTTCCTTTTGCATGAGTCTTTTTGCCTTTGCTTGAAGTGAATTATGTTGGGGATTTATTATAGGATAGGAAGTTGTATTTACTAGTGGAAGTTAGTTGTGATGAGCAACCTCGTCCAAAAACATTTCCTGTAATAAAAGGTTAGTTGCTTGAACTTCCACATGTGTACCAAGTGGTACTTCAAATGTACCTTATTTATAGCTTGTTACCTTGGGATTTCCCACTGGGTTAGCCATCACTGAGGTTGTATGAGCATCAATATAAATTGGGTTACTCATTAAATCCGTCAATTCATGTACAGGTGTATCATTAGGCAAACTATGAATGTATTCCAAAGAAAAGCATGTAACCGTCGAACTGAGGTATGTAGATATGAATGGTTCTGTGGACTTTTTATACATGAACACTCCAAATCTTGCAGCAGCATCATCTCCTTGTGGATTATCATCAGATAAGTCCATATCAGAATCGTCATAATCATTAGTTTTAACTTCTTTCTCTTCATCAGTGTCTGAACATGTTAAATTTCGTGTTGCATCACTATTTGTTGCTGAGATGTTTTCAAACTCATAGTATTTTTTGTAAGCAGCACTTGATCCTTCTCCTGCGACTGCTTGCTTTGTTGGGAATAAATCTTCACAAGTTAGTACTTCTAGTCTAAGAACTTAATACTGCTCAGAATATAACTACCAGTACTAACTAGGTTAGTACCGCCAGAAGCAAAGTTAGTACTGCCAGTATTAAACTTGATACTGCTAGAAGACTTTGTACTGCTGCATGAAGATTACAACTGTCAAAGAATGATAAAGACGTGTGAAGTGATATGTATGAACTTATTGTGTATATCTTATATAATTAGAAGATACGTAGATATCTTATATAAGTATAGAAGATTTGTATCTTGTAAAGGACTCCTTGGTGTATAAAAGGAGATCCTAGGTTTTAGTTGTAAACACATCTCGATAGACACATTCTTAGCTTCAAGGTTGTAAACCCTAGTACTAGACAGAGTACTCGTATTATTCATCATAATAATATTGAAGCTTTTTGGTTATATTCATTGTTAATTCTACTGCATCACAATTTACTATTACATTCATATTCTTCTATGTACTAAAGAGTAGATTACGCATACTCTTAGTATCAACAAAGTTTCTAGCATAGTTGTCTTGAATCTATTCAATATAACTAACCCTTTAACAAGGTTTGCAAGATCTAGTTGGGATCAACAAGTGGAAAAGTTGGCAAACTGATGCTTTGAGCACAAATGAGGATGGAGTCAGGGGAATCACTGCTACCATAGATAGGAAGGTCAACGTATTTGTTTATGAGGCCTCAATTAGAAGACATATCAAGCTTGAGGATTCTAAAGGTCTTAAAACTCTACCTACTATAGAAATTTTTGAGCAACTGCCTCTAATGGGGTATGTAATCACTTCTGATAGCCTAACTTTTCAAAAAGGACATTTTTCCCCTCAATGGAAATTTTTCATTCATACCATTCTCCACTGTTGAGTCCTAAGAAGACTGCTTGGGAGCAGTTTAGTAGCAATATAGCTACTGCTATCATTTTCCTGGCAACTAACTGTACCTTTAACTTTTCTAACTTAATTTCTAAGGCCATGGTAAAGAACTTAGATAGTAGGTCAAAGTTTTTGATGTATCCTAGATTCATTCAAATCTTTTTGAACAATCGCAAGAGAACGCTTTTCCCTCATAAGAGAACCTTTCCTACTCCTACCCTTATACAAAAACTATTTAGTAATATGAAAAAGGCTTCCAAGGGATATTCTGGGGTGGACATTCCACTATTTTCAACCATGCTCACTACATCTGAGTCATCTCCTTCCAGAATAACATTTTTACCATCCTTATCACCTTAAATACATCCATCAACCTCACAACCACCATCTACACCACAATCTAACCAAACCACACCTGTTACTGAGGAGGCTGCTCCAATGCCCCATGAATCACCTCTCTAAAGTGTTCACTCACTTAGACATGATGAAGGTAGTTTATCACTTAATGAATTGATGGATCCTTATACCTCACTGTCCAAGAAGGTTGAAAGCTTAGAGTCTAAATTAAAGCAAACAAAATAGACTTACCATGCTGCTCTTACAAAATTGATCAAAAGGGTGAAGAAGTTAGAGCAGACAATAAAGACAAGCCAAGCTAGGAGGAGAGCCACAGTTGTAATCTCTGATGATGAGGAAGCTGAGGAGGATCCTTCCAATTAGGGGAGGAGTTTGATTAAAGAACTGGACTTGGATGCTGGAATTTCTTTGGTTCCTCTACATGCTGCAGATCAGGGGAGGATTGATGATACTCAGATTAGTGATCAACCTAAAGAGCAGTTAGGTGTTTTTAGTGCAACTACAACTCGTGCAGATGCAGCTAGAAGAAGACAAAGTGTTGAAAATGTTCAAACTTACACCAGAAGAAGAAGAGAAGTTAGTACTGGCAGTGGTGGAGTTAGTACTGCCAGTAGATTAGTTAGTACTGCTGATATTAGTACTGCTAGTGAATTGGATAGTACTGCTGGTGTAAAGGCAAAGGACAAAGGTAAAGCAATTATGCATGAGTCTGAGCCACCAAAGAAAATCAAGAAGAGGGTTCAAGTACAAATGAGTGTTGATGAGGAATTAGCTAAGAAGGTATTTAAGGAGGAACAAGCTAGATTCAATGCTGAACAGGAAGCTAGATTTAAGGCAGAACAAGAATAAGAAAGGATTTACTTTGAAACAGCCTTGGAATTACAAAAGCAGTTGGATGAAAGAGAAGAAGTTGCAGCTAAAGGTGATTAAGATCATGATATAGATTGGAGTGATCCTGTTGTTCTAAGATATCATACACTTCAAAATAGACCTTTCTCTGTGGCTGAAGTAAGGAAGAACATGTGTCTGTATCTAAAGAATCAAGGTGGATACAAGATGAGTCATTTCAAGGGAATGAGCTATGAAGACATTAAACCTATATTTGAAAGAGTAGGGGATCAAAATCAGGCTTTTATACCTATGGGTTCTGAGATTCAAAAGGAGGTTATGAAGAGATTAGGATTTGATCTTCAACAAGAATATTCAAAACCAGTTGAAGAAGAGATAGTTCAGCAAGATGATGTTATAGCTGAACAAGATGTAAAAGAAATTTCTAGGACAGCTGGAGGAAGAAGAAAGAAATCACTTGCTAGGAAAAGAGCAAGAGAAACTCTTAGTGAAGAAAGTGCTAAGAAACAGAAGTTAGAAGATGATACTGAGAAAGAAGAACTTCAAGTTTACTTGAACATTGTTCCAGAAGAAGAAAGTCTTAATATTGAATCATTGGCAACAAAGTATCCAATAGTTGACTGGGAGACACAGATTCTAGCAAATGATAAATACTATTATCAAATCAAAAGAGCAGATGGAAGTGTTAAACATTACAAGATATTTAGTGCAATGCTTTATAATTTTGATAGGCAAGATGTGCTGGAATTGTACAGATTGGTCAAGGAAAGATTTCAGACAGCAAGTCCAGAAGGTTATGACTTATTGCTTTGGGGAGATCTGAAGACATTGATTAAACCAAATGAAGAAGATGAAATATGGAGAAATTAACAAGACTGAAATCTGATAAACTAGAAGTTACATAATTTTTGTGGAGTTCATATGCTTTTAATGGATATTGGTTTGGTGATTCACATGATGGTAGAAAAGAAATATCCTCTGTCATAAGATATTCTGTCAAAAATGTTGAGTAAAAGGCTAGAAGTTGATCATCAAAGTGAAATGGGTTATGAGCTCATCAAGTTTGTCAAGTCATAATTACAGCAGTAGAAATGTGATTGGAAGCATCCTCAGCAGTGCAGACTAGAAGATTTAATTCAGAAGAAACTTAAGATTTGAAGGTAAATTATAAGTTTAGGGGAGGATTATTGGGAATAAATCTTCACAAGTTAGTACTTCTAGTCTAAGAACTTAATACTGCTCAGAATATAACTACCAGTACTAACTAGGTTAGTACTGCCAGAAGGCAAGTTAGTACTGCAAGTACTGAACTTAATACTGCTAGAAGACTTTGTACTGCTGCATGAAGATTACAACTGTCAGAGAATGATAAAGACGTGTGAAGTGATATGTATGAACTTATTGTGTATATCTTATATAATTAGAAGATATGTAGATATCTTATATAAGTATAGAAGATTTGTATCTTGTAAAGGACTCCTTGGTGTATAAAAGGAGATCCTAGGTTTTGGTTGTAAACACATCTCGATAGACACATTCATATCTTCAAGGTTGTAAACCCTAGTACTAGACAGAGTACTCGTATTATTTATCATAATAATATTGAAGCTTTTTGGTTATATTCATTGTTAATTCTACTACATCACAGTTTACTATTACATTCATATTCTTCTAAGTACTAAAGAGTAGATTCCGCATACTCTTAGTATTAACAAAGTTTCTAGGATAGTTGTCTTGAATCTATTCAATACAACTAACCCTTTAACAAGGTTTGCAAGATCTAGTTGGGATCAAGATGCTTCATTTGCTTCATACTCTCTAGTCTGCTTGGTTTAGATCCCTTGCGTAAGTCTAACAATGTCTGAACAACTGGATCTTTAACTTCAGGACCTTTAAGTTTCTATCCTTACTTAGCATATGTATCTTCAATGTCTTTTTTAATTTGTCAATCAGTTATTAGTTGAGACATGATTGCACGTTGTTGATGTCGTTGTTCGTCAATACTGATGGATTTTACAAGTTCAACTACAACTGGTTCTTCAACAATGTTGTCAGCTACAGTGAGAGATCTTGTTTTCCTTGGCACAACATTTTTCTTGAACGCGTTAGGGAAATTTGCTTCTTGATCACCTGAACGCATATAACCTTTTCCTTTTTAACTTTTGATTGGAGACACATGTTGATCTTCTGGTTCCTCAACAGCTTTCGCTTTCTCACTTTTTGCTTTCTTATCCTTATAGTACTTGTATCATGTTGACTTCTTGAATGCATCACTGATCATTGTATCGGGTATCTCCATTCCGAATGTATAGGTACCTTTTATAGTGTTTTTCAGTTTGATAAGACGTAAGTCTTGACCTTCGCTATGCATTTTAGAGTCTGATCTGTCTAGAATACTCTCGTTGCAAGTTAGAAAGTGATCAATGATAAGCTTGGTGAAGCGGGTGTACATCAGCTTAGACATTTTAGATTGGTTTGTAGTTCTGTCAACTGCTTGCAATTTGAATTCATCCCAAATTAATGATGCGAAGTCCAAATTAACAGAATGAACAATTCCCTATAGTATTTGAAGAATTGGAAGTCTAGTGATGTGATGACGTGTAGTGTCAATTATTTGATTACCAAGTTTTACATTTATACTTAGCCAACAAACCTAAAACAACACTTTAACGGGCAGTGTACCCGATCATGTAGAGTTTCGTGGTAAGTAGGTTGTCGACCACTAAGAGTGAAAATTAATCCTATATTCTATCAGTATTTTAATTAATCTAATTAGTCTATTCTGGTTAAACCTATGCTATATACATTTTCTAATGATATGGGGGTTTTCAGCCTGACAGACTGGCACAGGTTTAGTGGTGACAATAATTAATTCAATAAACAATAAACACGAAAGAATAAAATCAAAAGACAGAAAAGCAGTATAAGCCAAATGATAGAAAACTGTATTAGCCATATTAAATCTAGTTCAATGTTGGTTTGTTTGTTTTAGTGCAATGATTTACTTATCTCGAAGCGGCATATCATTCTTAAGACTTAGGCGGGACATCATCCTAAGACCCATACATGATTAATCCTGTCACAATTAACGCATCCGCATAAAGCATCCTTTAGTTTAATTATAATATGTCTTAAGGAATCAAAGCAGTGGTGATCCTGTTAAAACCCTAGCCCATCGGGACTTTACCCACTTATTGCTTGGCGATGTTTTATATACTGGTGGTCCACTATTCAAGTCTTTACCAATTAATTAAGAACATACTTGCTGAAACATTTACAGGTCACCTACCGGTCCAACTAAGCTCATAATTTAAAGGTAAAGATAGAATGTTATTTGTGATCCTATTGGTCTAGTAATATAAAACACGATATGGAGAGTTATCCCAGTATCTAGATTACCTTTTAGTTATCACTAGACCCAGTTGAATGATAGGTCGCATATTCAAGCACATAGACAAGTATTAGGTGATAAACATAATTAAACAATCAATGATTAATTAAGAAATCGATTTTAAAACAAACCAAACATTGAACTTTCATTAAGATGGCTAATACCTAAGGGTATTAGCCCACAACCATTGTAATTATACAAGCGTAATCAAACAATTAAAATCAAACGATTAAGAAAGTAAAAATTACACCATGTCTTCTATGGATTCGTGATCGATGCTTGACCTTGGTGGCTCTTATTCTATTCAGAAATTCGTCTTTTATGTGTATGGTATAAAGAATATGATTTTGCACACCAAAAACTCATTTTTGAGTCTTCTATTTATAATGTCTGAAAAAGACTAGATACGCCGTATTGGGCTAGGCCAATACAACTTATAAGGCTAGATTGCTTGGAGTTCGCGCTACGTTCTCAATCAATCAGTGATATCATTCCCAATTTACATTTATTACTGTATCATCGAATAGTTATCCAGTTAGATACGACGTATGGTAGCAAAGGGATATGCCGTATTGGGAATTGGTTAAACGCGTGTCGGTAACCCTTAATCACTTCACTTCATTACTTGTTGCTCGAATACAAGAAAAAAAGAGAAGGAAAATGGAAGAAGTTTATAGAGAGAAACAAGAGAGAGAAAATGGTTGAATTACTTGCAAGAACAAAGTTTACAAATGAACCAACACCCTCTCCTTCCTTGGAGAGGGGTATTTATAGTAAATACTAAAAGGCTTGCATGCCTTTAGTAATTCTACAGGCCGGGCTCGAGTTTACTTGGGCTTTCGCCCGATACACTTGACCGATTAGATTACAAATAAGAGCCCGTTTACCCGTCTAGCCTAATACAACGTATATTAATTTAGTGACCGAGACCTAATATAGTTATGAACGAACTTCCATTATTCGACTCAATATTTTGAGGCTAACAATCTCCCCCGAAGTGAGTTCATTGTGACACTCCCTTGTAAGATCAATGAGATTGCTATTGTCGTTAAGCTCTTGTGATCTTTGTCTCTGTCTACGTTGTAGGCTTGTTCCTTCATGCTTTGTGATCTTTGATCTTGAGCCTTTGTCATTGTCTTTAGACTTCGTCTTTTCCGTCTGAGATCGTTAAATCTATATCCTTCCGTCTTGATCGTCTTTGTCACCTTGCGATCTTGTGTCTTGACCAACATGCTCATACTTTGCATCATCTTGA